>LOJH01008496.1:0-29537 GCA_001685095.1 Ellobius talpinus
ATTAAAAATATTTAAATCTTAAAATTTTCTAAAAAAAAGAAGTGAAAAAAAGGAAAGAGATAAAGCACACCCAGAAGATGACAGATGACTGAGTGACAGTAGCGCTAAGATCCTCCTTCTACCACTACCTTTAAAAAGAACTGAGGATTTCATACATTTTGTATGCTGTGTTTACACCATGTTCATCCCTCTCCTGTCTGTTATAATGGCTAAAACATTCCCATCATGGACCCCCTGATGAATTCAAAATGTCATCAAATTACTTTTGTTATGTATGTTGAGATGTGTGTGTATGTGTGTCTGTGTTATGCTGTGAATACTGTTGGCTAAGAAAGGACTGCTTTGGACATATAGCAGGGCAGAACTTTGCTATATGGGAAAAACTAAACTGAATGCTGAGAGAAAGAAGGCAGAGTGGGGAGAATCCATGGAGCTGCTGCCAGAGACAGACGTGCTGAAACTTCACCAGTAGGACATGATCTTGTGGTGATGCACAGATTAATGGAGATGGGTTAAATTAAGATGTAAGAGTTAACCAATAAGAAGCTAGAGCTAATGGGCCAAGTAGTGATTTAATTAACACAGTTTCTGTGTGGATATTTCCAGTCTTGGTGGCCAGGAAATGAACCAGAGGCCAAGCAGCCTCCTTACTACAAATTGTGGGCTCCTTAAAACAGAACATGGTTCCTGAGTACTAGAGATCTGACTCAGCAGTTAAGAAAACTAGTTGCTCTTCTAGGAGATTAAGGTTCCTTCCCCAATACCCACAATGCAACCAACATTCATCTGTTACCCAATTCCAAGGGATCCAATGCCCTCTTCTGGCCTCTAAGAGCACAGCATGCACATGGTGCAATGCCAGCCATGCAGGTAAAATACCCATGCATACAAAATAAAAGATAAAAAAATTAAACAATTTAAAACAATCTGTCAGCTCCCATTGGCTGCATTTCTTTTTCTAAGATTGGGAGCTTGTGGAAGTTTTCCTGTATTATTGTTGGAAGTTGTCTGCTTTGCAAACAGCCATATTGTTGGAAGTTCATGGGCCAGTTTTCCTGTCCTGTCTAGAGAATGCTACCAGTCAAAAGTGTTCCTGGCCCTCAGACTTTTACAGTCTTTATGTCTCATCTTCCACAATGTTTTCTGAGCCTAAAGTCTAAGCATTATGTTAGAGATATTGCATTTGGGACAGAGGAGTCCCAATTCACTTAATCTCTACATTTTGATAATTATGGATTTAACAGCCTTTATCTGCTGTAAAACATATACACTTATTTTAAAAGTAGTAGTAGTCATTGGTACATTGGATTGATGAGGTACAAATATATATTGAGCTTTAATTAGTATACAAATTAATGAATGCCATTATGGCATTTTAATACAGATATCTCTGTAGTTTCCTAATGTCTGCCCCTGTTACTCTCTAGGGTGTTTACTCCTCACCACCCATTGTCTTCTTCATTACTATAATAGTCTTTCTTGGATTTTCATAGAATAAAAGTTAAAGCAACATACACATGTATACATGTGCATACATAAGTATATATTTAGATAGATAAATAGATGATAGATAGATAGATAGATAGATAGATAGATAGACAGATAGATAGATAGTAGGTAGACACACTGATAGATAGATGATAGGTAGATTTATGTCTGAGTTCTTCAATATGAGTGAAAGTAAGGTATTTCTGCAACAGTTACACTTTTGCTTTGGTTTTGGTTTTTATTTTAACTCACAGCAAAATAAACCTTGACCAAGGAACATTTTCTCTTTTTCTGTACCATAATGCTATAAGTTAATGTATAAATCATATCCAGCTTAACCAATTGGCTATGATTTATTAACATGGTGTATAGATTTTGAGGAAATAAGAAATGAGAAGTGCATGGAGGGAGAAGGGCAGGAGGAGTCATCATCAGAGAAGATGTAAACAACACTGAAGGTTTACAAATAGGATTTACTTTTCTGGAAAATCAGAGAGACTTCCTGACTTTGAGTACATCATGCCTAACTGTGGACAGCAAGTTCTATGGGCAAGAGTAGGTACCACAGGGCTGCACACAATGTGGATTCCAAGAAGCACTCACTAAACAACTTTGCTAGGTGATGAGACCGCAGCAACAGTGAAAGAAAGAAGGCAAGGCAAGCTGGTCTATTTCACTCTACAAGTCAGTGTTTAAGCTCCTGATTCCATGGATAAGACAATGCCAATGATATAAGGAACTGCATAAATGGTGGGGGAGGCAGTGACTTGATGAGAGGGTGAGGACATCCCCTCAACCATGGTATAGAGGCCTAAAATCTTCCTCATTCAAAAAAAACTTGAATATCTGGTACAAATGTGAATATTAATGACAAAATATCAATTATACCAGGAAAATAAAAGCCAGTATGATGACTAATGTTGCATCAGACTAATGCAGCTGTTGACTGAATTTGAACAGATGATATATTTCATAACAATGCTGATTTATGATTATTTGCAAGAGAACCTTCCTGAGAAAATAATTTAAGGTTCTTCTCTTTAAAATGCAATTGTAGAGTTACCATCATAGATCGTTCTAAGACTGGCCTAGGAGAGTTTAAAAGGAAAGAGGGAAGTTTGACATATGTGAGAGGGAGGATACTGAAAAGTAGGATGAAAATATCCCTCTAAAACTGTGCATCCAGGTTTAGTGTCTGAATTGGTGCCCCAGGGGGGCAAGACATCTTGAAGGGGCAGGACCCAGTGGGAGGAATACCTTTGGGTCATGGGGTCTTTGATTTGAGAGAGAGAGAGAGAGAGCATAAGGACATGTGTGCACAAGCCTGTAGAGTCCAGGTGTGACAGTCAGTGCCTTCCTCTGCTACTCTCTAGATGTTCATGTGTGTGTGACAGGGACTCTCACCGAAACCGGAAGTTTCCTAACAAGCTCTGCTAGCTAGCATGAGAGTTCTGGGGATCACACATCAGCCTTCCAAATTAATAGTATAATAGGACCTGCCTACCATACCTGTTATTTTGTGTGTTAGCAATGGGCTTCAAGCTCAGGTCCTCTCACTTACACACTTTACCAAAGGTGGCATAGCCCTAGATTAACATTTTATGAGATTTTAATTTTAGCTTAACTAAAAAAGTGACAAAACTATTATATGAGTTGATGTTATACGCTGACATTGTGATGTCTCTAGTTTTTCATCAGCATTTGTTACCTTTTCCTTCAAATCTCCCCTCAGCTACTATAGTCTGAATTTGAAATTCTCTAGTGGCTCACGATGCTGGAAAACTAGATTGCTGTCTGGCATTTGTTTCTCTCACTAGAAACAAAATGAGTGCCATGTCTTTACATACGTTATTTGTATTTTTTAAATGACACTTATTACTTATATATAATAATCCATAGCTGCCTTATCAAATATTTATGCTGTTTAAAACAGTTTCTCATTTTGTAGATTGTCATTTCATTTGCTACATGTGCCGCTTTGAGCACAAACATCTAATTTTATGTTATCTAAATAAAAAATTATATTATTTTGCCTTTTGACATTCTATATTTTGTTCAAACTTTTCCTACTCAAAGCTTATATTGAAATCTATGAGTCATTTGAATAATATTCAGTATAAACTGTAAGGTCTGAATCCAATTTCATGAGGATTTTCCATGTAGATATCCTGTTTTCCCGAATGTTGAAAAGATTGGTTTTCTCATTGAATTGTCAGGCTACCCTGTTCAAAAATCACTCGACTGTAGATATAAGGCTGGCTTGTGTTCTGTGACCTCTTTTCCTCTGATGATGCACCTTACTGCATGTGGGTGTCTCAGTGGCCATGACTGTGAGAGATGTTTTGAAGGCTTCCAGAGTGTATGGAGGGTGGAGATAAAGCAAGCAATATGTTTCAAAGCCAGCTCTCCTCACCATGACTCACTTTGATTTCTATTTCTTTAAGTGTGCCTGTTGAAATGAACTCATCTTCCGAGTGTTCACAGTCTTTACTTAACTCTAAGGTTCTGAGTAGTTAGATGCCTGAGCCATGGTCTCTGAAACTATCTCTCAAAACAAGTATGTTTTCTGAGGCCCTCATACACATTTTCAGAAATGTTCATTCTTCTTTCTTTATTATTTAGAATACAATTCAATATGTCTGTCTTTTTCCTTTCTCGTTGAAAGTGAATAAATATTTTTTAAGGGAAATTACTTATGAGTCATTATCGGGTTAGGAAGAAGCCTGGTGCCAGGGAAATTCATAGGAATCCACAGGGAAGACCCTAGCGAAGACCCTAAGCAATTGTAGAGAGGGTGCCTGAACTAGCCTTCCCCTGTAAACAGATTGATGACTACCCTAACTGACATCATAAAGCCTTCATCCAGTAACTGACGGAAGCAGATTCAGAGATTCACAGCCAAACACTGGGCCAAGATCCACGAGTCCAGCTGAAGAGGGGAAGAGGGGCTTATATGAGCAAGGGAGGAGGCCAAGATCATGATGGGGAAATGCAGAGACAGCTGACTTGAGCTCATGGGAACTCAAGAACTCTAGACTGACAGCTGGGGAGCCTGCATGGGACCTAACTATGCCCTCTGAATGCTGGTCACAATTATGTAGCTAGATCTGTTTGTGGGACCTCTGGCAGAGGGACCAGGATCTATCCCTGGTGCATGAGCTGACTTTTTGGAACCCATTCTCTATGGTGGGTTGCCTTGCTCAGCCTTGATGCAGGGGGGAGGGGCTTGGTCCTGCATCAACTTAATGGACCAGGCTTTGCTGATTCTCCATAAGAAGCCTTACCCTTTCTGAGGAGTGGTTCTGGGTGGGTTGGGGGAGGTTGGGGGAGCAAGAAGAGGGGAGGGAGAACTGAGGTTGGTATATAAAATGAATAAAACATTTAAAATAAAAGGTAGTATTCAAACATGGTTGTGCAACTCAAATTTTATTTTCTTCTATTTGTTCCTGAACAAATTTTGTATTTTTCCAAATACTGTAATTAGTATTTTCAACAGCTGAAGGAAACTGTGAGCGTTATCAGAGTCATTCAAAAGGAGTGACCAAGCTAGTCTCCATTACAAATTGTTTCACCATTTCTGCATTTCTTCACATAAGCTACTGAATAACCTGCTTTAATAACATATTTATTGGACATCAATCGTGCATAAATGGCAAATCCTATGAAAAGACAAAGTACCTCCTCTCCAGATCTCTTACTTAGGAGTATATCTTTTCCCCACCAGATACAGTAGCTAATATCTAACGTTGCAGAAGGAGTCATGAATCAAGTGGATAGAGCAAATATGACAGCATTTATAAACAGGGTGTTAGCAGAAATGGCACTGTAGTGGGGAACTGGGATTTTAGCTGAACACTGAAAAGATATTGTTTCAAATATCTTGCCCAAAGATACCGTTAACAATGGAAATTTTCTTTCTAGTTCAAGATGATAAATCTTTCCAGAGATCAAGTGGCTTGCTTTGTAAGTATGTCTCTGTTCTGCTACACAATAGTTTGCTAATAACACTGTCCAAATTACCACACGTTAGGTTTGAATAATTTCTTACTTGTCTCATGTAAGGATTATTCCTTAGCTTTTGTCAAAATGATTTCTTGGACACTTTTAGCATCTCCCTCTCTCCCTCTCTCTCTCCCTCTCTCTCTCTCTCCACACACACACAAATATTTATAATCAACAACTTTCCATGAACATATGTTTTGAAGGAGAATCTGAAGGTTTTCACACAATCAAGGATATTAGAAAACAAAGTTAAATTCCAAAATTGCTCCGAAGAAAAAGTTTCTATAATTAGTGGCAATCGCTGTATCCAGAGATGACAGTTGAGAGGTTCACAACTTATTTTGTGAGGCGAAATGTGTAACTAAGATTACATGAGAATATCATAAACAACAGCCTGCAAAAAGGTCTACAACTTAGAGACTAACTGTATCAATGAAAGATGCTTTGCCTGTGTGAGGGCAATCATAAGATATTCTTCTGATGCATTTTAGCTATTGTTGTATGCCCTGAGCTGATCCACGCTGGTGTACTTGTTACCACAACAGCAATAATCAAGGTAAAATAGGCAAAGAGCTTCCTTAAGGGGTGTAGCTTATAAGACAAAGCCAGTAGTCTTTCCCCAATCTACAATAATACAGTACAGAACTAATTTAGAGTTGAAAACATTGTTCTATAGGGCTATGGATATAGTTCTATGGAAAGCATCTGCTACCATCTCATGTCTCTGTTTAATCCCTAGTGGTCCCAATAACCACACCATTTAATATTGATATTTAACCATTATTAAGAAATTGATTCCTCTAAAGGAACTGACAGACTGGTTTTTAGAATCGGGTTGCTCAAATCGGTGTTCTGGAGTTAAGAAAAGGCAGAAAACAGTAGACTAAAGATGCCATGCCAGGAGTAAGATCAACAGAGAAACAAAGCCCGAGAAGGACACAGACAGGGCATAGAGCACCAGAAGTGCTAATAGCCATCAGAGGTGCCCTCCCCAAACTTCGTGGAGAAAGAACAATGAGCAATTGTCTTATAACACACAGGGCTGCCTGGATCCCTCCACAAATCAACAAAGAAAGGGCAACATATTGATTCTACAGTTATCCAGAGACTTTCTCTCCGAAGTTAAGTCTGGAAGTATTACAGCAGCACTGGCAAACTGCTGCCAGGGATGATGTGTGTCTTAGCTTTCTCTAACTGTGTGATGGACCAGCACACATGCATTGCCCAGAAAGAAGATCCATTAGGCTCCCTAAAGCCATCTCAGGGAAAACCCTAAATAGGTAGGTCATCTACTCCTTTTAAATCTTGGCTTTGCTCACCTTCACGGGTAGCAGTCTCATAGACAGAGAAAACCATTCACTTTGTATGATCAACTTGTAGTTTAAAAAGAGAATCAAATTCTTTCTATTTTACTGCACTGCACTTAATAAAGAGTGGTGAGTTTATTTATTATTTATTTATAATTTCACAATTATACTGTATAGTGTGATTCCATAAAAGCTACAAAGGAGGTTCAGGTCAAAGTCTAGCACAATCATCGGAAAATAATATTAGGTATCTTACTACTTATTTCTGAGCATAGACATACTAAGAGATACTAGGTGAAAAACAGTAAGACATAAAAAATAAAACTCATTCAATTCAAGGCAACATCCGTCATTGATTTCTCCTTACTATCTTTCATCATTAAATTCTGATATATTTATTGCTTCCCCATGCAAAACCCATTTTGCCTTATCTGAAGCTGAAATCTATACTTATTGACTATTTGGTTCTATTCTATTGACACCCACTTTTCAATTTTAAGTAAAATATACTCAACATTTCCTTTTCATCCTCACATCCCTTAAAGTTTGGTTCTAACCCTGAAAGTGCCTACTCTGGGTGTCTCACACACTCCAATCCCTCAAGCTGAGTTTCCCTGTATGTTTCTAATTCACAACAGGTCAATGGTGGTAATGGAGACACTAAGTATAAACAAGAGAAAGAAGAAGTTAGAGAGACTAGAATTGTTAGCAGTGGGGAAGTCTTGAATATATCAGGGATAGTCATACAAACAGCACATATGAGATTTGATACTAATGGTACGTATGACATTCCAACTGGTAAAGCAGAAGGAAGGGCAAATATATACAATGCAGGGCTGGGAGGAAACAATGGTAGATTTTAAAGTTTCTTGAAACACAGATACTCACATTGGTCCTCACCTACACAGGCAACCACATGGTTCCAGAGCTGAACAGTTAACTTATGAAGCAAAGAAAAAGAAAACCCTGTGACTGGAATAAGGGCTGTTAACCTTCTTCTCAGTGGAGCTTTGTAATGCAGGATCTTTTCAGAGTTAGAAGTCTTACCACCTACAGGACTGGGAAAGATAGACAGTTTTCTCACCTTATATAGAAACTAAGTAAGTCATGGAAACATCTTGATAGGCAGGAAGGGCAGACAGGAAGAATTTAACTGAGGAAAAATGTTAGTAGGCATAATTGCTCCTCCTAAAATAATCCTTATGTGTGTTGTTAGGAACACTGTTCAAAAATATTTTGGATGAATTGTTTTTAAAATGAAGAGTTTCAAGTAGAAAAAGAATGAACCTAATAATGTTATAAACATTAATTTATACTCTTCCCTTTTTCAAATGCCTCTTTTACCCAGCAGAATAGCATTTCTGATGTCTAACTGCCAGTAACTGAGATAGACCTGCAGAGTGGAAAGAAAAAATCAATTTCTATATGCTGCCCTTTGATTTCCACATTAGTTTGAGGAAGCAATACATACACAGAATACTTAAATAACAAAAATGTATACAAACAAGTATATTTATATAAATATATAAAATTATGTTTTATGCATATGTATCTATATTATATATATGCCACATATCATCAGATATTATTATATATAAATGAATGATGAGATAGGCCAAAAATTACTGAACGTACGTGTGCATTTCTCTTTTTAATATACATGTTCATTATGGAATGAGGTTGCTATGGAGACAGTTGCTAAAGACTTCATCAGTCTCTATTGAATTCAAGGCAGTGTACTGCCCACTGAAATGTCAGGGGTGGGTATCAAGAGCGTCAACATGGCTCTCTTTCTTAGACAGTTAAGATCAAAAATTGGAAAATGCCCTTTTGACCATACAATAAAGGCTCATGTTCTAAAATGACAGATCCATCAAGTTGTAAACACAGCCGACCATTTATCTGATGGCTCCATGATCCCCTCTTTGGTTCTCATTTCCCCCACAGTATAAGAAGTAACTCTTTACTCAGGCTGCTGATTCTCACTCTTCAGAATAGTTAGTACAATAAGGACCCTGGTATTTGATGAACTAAATGAGCACAGCCTAATACCTGGTATTGTTTGGAATGTGAATGTTGGGGTTAGAAACCACTTTAGAGAACAGAAAATACTAACAAGAGGGAAATGTTTCCACAAACTAATCTCTACTTACAAATTTCTAGCTCTTCATGTCCAGTTCTAGACAACTCCTGGTGTTTTCTATTAGAAAGGTAAAGATTCTGATGAGGTGGCACCCTACTGCAGCTGTGGTCACAGCATTTCAAGACAATGCAACATGTAAGAGCCCTTGTGAGTGCATATACATGGTACATACAGACAGAAAATGATATAAAACTAGCTGAAATACAAGGTTGGAGGAGCAATATCAAGAGCACACAGAGAATTGTAGGAATCATTAGAGACTTTCACTAAACCTGAGAAAATGATGCTGTTTTCATCCTTACAATTCAATATCGAAGAACTCATAACCTAATGTAAGATATTGGCTAAATCCTAAAAGGACTCAAATGTCACCATAAAAGGTAAACAACATTGTAGAAGCTTATGACCTATAACTGGACTACGTTGTAATGTTATCATCCAAATCTTTAGTATGTGAGTTGTCTTCTTGTTTAAGACAAGCAAACCCTGGACTTATGAATAAGTTAACACATTTTAACAATCATCTAAGAACATAAAAGATTAATATTACTTATGATAAAATATTGTATATATTTATGAGAATGGAGAGGTTTCCAAATCAAACCCTGGAAAGGGAACCCATTTGAATCTCAGGATTACGGCTGGAATATATTTTTCTCCATTGTCACATAACTCATACTATGACAAGATAAATCAGATGGCCAAAATGTCCAAATGACCAGTGGTCTCTGAGGCGCTGGATGTCACAGTAATTAACTCACTTAAACTGAAAGGCATATTGCTTTCCACCAGCCTGTGGCTCCCCTGTCATTTTCTTCTCTTAACAACATTCTCAGATGTACTATTTTAATTAGGTAGAATTCAATACTGTAATCTATTATGTACTGAGAAACAATGCTAAGTCACACAGTATCACATCATACATATTTGAGAAAGCTAAAGTTCAAAGACCTTCCTACAATACTTTTCTAGAAGCATTGCTTTAGGACTTAAAACATTGCTCTGCATTCACCCTCAATGTTTATATCATATAAGACAGACCAAAGTTCGTATTTGCAAGTAACTATTCAAGTATTATCTCAACACTTATTGAATACACTGTCAATCAAGACAAAACTACATTTAAAAATTTGCTGTAACTAAACATACAGCAGAGGCTACAAAGAGAGTCTCTGCTTGGTTCTATTTACTCTATCAAGTCCCCATGTTATACACTCTTAATTAGTGTAGTCACATGGATCCCATAATATTATCCTCTTTCAAGAATATTTTGGCTCTATTTTGGGACAGGGTCTCATGTGGCCCAGACTGTCCTCAAACTCTATGTAGTTTAGGATAACCTTAAACTCCTGACCCTCTTGCCTCTACTTTCCTGGTGTGATCCAGCACACCTGGTCTAGACGATGCCAAAGTTATTTCTCAGAGCAAACACCTTACCAAGTGAGCTACAACATTATCCATCTCTGGTATATTATGATGCAAATCTTTCTCCTACAAGTTCATGCATTAGGAAATATAAAGCTGAGATTTAAATGTTAGTAATGTATGTTGGTAGGACCTAGGGTGACAATTTGGTTAAGCAGAAGTGATGATGATTGGTTCAATAATGTTATCAGTAGTGAATAAAGGACTTGGGAGCTGACTCAGTTAATAAAGCACTTGCCTTGCTAGGAAGAGGATATGAGTTCATCCTGGAAAACGCACTTTTACAAAGCCAGGTTTGATGGCATAAGCTGGTAAGCTCTGCAACGGATGTCAGAGACAGGTACATTGGTGGTCTCTGACTTGCCTACTTAGAGAGTTATAAACCAAGTGAGAGACCCTGCCTTAAAACAAGATGTACTGAACCTGAGAAAAATACCCCAAGTTGATCTTTGTGTTTTGTTGTGCACACAGGTTCACATACATACATGTACAGAAACAGGGACAAGGAAGCAGGACTGAGCCAGTAATCTTGCCCTGCCTCACCAGATGTCACCCTGTGTCTTATAGTACAGTCTCATGCTCCTCACCAGGTATCAATCAGATGCTATCCCAGCCATCAGCACTATGAGACTATTAGATTTCTGGGGTTTGCATCAGGAGAAATGGGGCGAAAATGTTACACTAAGCATATGAGTTACAAGTTTATCAGTCATGAAATCTATTTCTTTATTTCTGCCCAAAAAATGGTGTGGATTATAATTTGAATTGTACAGAATATGTACAATATGTGGAAAATTTACATCTTTGTCAGTTAATATGAAAAGAGAGGAGCCTGAGTTGTTAAAAGAAGAAAAAGAATGCATAGGATTTAATAACTTTGTAAAACAGTTTACAGATGTAAAAACATTTTCCTATTGTGCTTGAAATAGTTCTCTACATGTTCAACTATTTGTATGCAAATATTTGTTAATCAAGTAATACAAATGTATTAGTATCCAAAACTCATATTAGAACAATTCACTCAAAATAAAACACATTCATAACGAAATTAGGGAAACCTACAGTCTACACAGTCAACTGTCCTGGTAAAGTAGAGAAAGTTGAAAGTTGTATAGAATATTCAAAACACAATGAACTCCAAGTGAGACAACCTAAGTACCATACATAGAAAGGCACAAAATATGAATGTCATAGCATCTAATGTTAAGTTCCATCTAAGGTCATCTGGAAGAATCAATTCTACATCAACAAAGCTGACCATAGCTCTGTTCAACTCAACATGGTGCAGAAGAGCCATCATGTCTGCTAGAGAATGAAATTCATCCCACGGGGGAAGAAACTGAGAAAAACTACACTAAGTGAATAAAGAGCAAAAAGACCCAACTGAGCAAATGTAACTGAAAATCGGATGCTGTAGCAAGCTTGAGGATGATATGAGTTAATATTCATGTTAATGAGATATGAATATGTAAGTAAAACATGATGGCAGAAGGCAGCCTGAAATGTAAATAGTCCCTGACAGGTCTGTGGGGAAAAGCCAGATATCACTCAGTCTGAGAGGTGAGGCAGCAAAGTAAGGTGAGAGAATAAGAATGGACAGCAACCTTCTACACATTTTGGTACAAAAGTAATCACTCTAATATGATACACTTTCCTAAAGAAAAAAATGTAATAGAACTTCAAAAATAAATTTGCAATGCAACTGACAATTGAGGGAAAGATATAGAATATATACATAGAAACAATCTTCACTGTAATATATTTAATTACAGAATATAGACTTAGGTCACTTATTAAAGGAAACTGCTTTTATTAGCTTACAGAGGAGAATAAAACTCCAACTTGTAAAAACAAGTATTTCACTTATAAATAAAAGGGATAGAAAATAAATGAACTGCCAAATGTATGCATTGGAAATATAAACAATAATATACTCAGGATGTTATAGATGTCTGGCAGGGTAGAATTTACAATGAAGAATAAATAAAACAAAGTGGGTGCCAATTACACAGCAGGAAGGACACTGTTCAAGAAGCAAAACAATTACATAGGTCAATGAAAAAAACTGCCAGAAATGCAGTAATTGTGTCCACCTTTATATAGCCTTCCTACTGAGAAATAAAAGAGGAAGCTGAAAACACAAAGCAATGAATGAAGCAGTTTGGGAAGATAGTTTATGATATACTTTACTCAAAATTTAGGAACATTCTACAAAACAATTTAACATGAATAGTGCATTTCAACAGAGAAAAACAAAGTTAATGGAAAGCAAGTCTGCTCTTTTAGAAAGAAAATATCTGAATTTCTTTTGTAGAAAAGGAAAAATGACAATGTGAACTGTGTGTGTTCACATGGAAACCTTAAGAGAATCACTGAAAACTTAAAAGGAAAAAGGGGGTGAGCTTGAAATAAGGGACCACTTTCCTAAGAAGTTACCAAATGGAATTCGGTTGCTAGAACTTGTCTACTGTCTCTGATACAGCTGTGTTTGGAAATTCTGCAGTATCCTGGGTTGATAAGAGCATCCCAGAAGCAGCTAAGAAGGGAGGTCCACCTGTGTTTTACAAGCCATAGTAGCAATAAAAACAGACAAGGTCCATTCAACAGGGTGCATGTGTGGTGAATTTTGGAGTCATATGCCCAGGTCCTAATCAAAAACAGGTCTTCACTAATGGAACCATATCAAGAATTTTGAGGCAAAGGTAATGCCATGGTGACCTTCCTTCTGGTGAGCCCCAACATCCTTCCAAATGCTCTTTTAGAAGACAAACTTAGACACCATTACATACAGACTAGGAACCCTATGAGCTTAGCCCAAGGGATGAGGCAATAAGCTAAAAAATGGTGACTGACAGCTTCCAGAGCGTGGAAACAGCCAAAGAGGATGAACTTCTAGAACTGCTGGAGGAGGTGGGGCTCTGGATCATTGTGACCTGAGGCTCAGGTCACTTGTGAGTGACCTCCATTGCTGTCCTCCATCAGATAGGTGTTGCAGGATTCACAGGCCACAGGTGCTGTCCTGGACTGTAGTAAGACCATCAAGACAGAGGCAAAAGTGCCACAGAGCCATATCAATATAAAGACCCCAAGAAACACATTAAAAATAACAATTATTCACAGATTAAAGTTGTCTCTAAAGGTTCATGCATGGCCAAATATTATAAAATCCATTCAAATCTGATATTTACAAGAAAATTCTGAAGTAGTCATTGTGTTTCTTTCCTTAAGAAATATAATTGATATTTTTTAAATTTTTAAAATTTTATTTATTTTTTAAATTTTTAGTGCACTAAATAAGACATAAAGTACTAGATATTCAACTTGATAATATATACTTGAATGATCAAATCACAATAGTAGCTAAACTCAGGTCCAAGGTAAAGAAAAAAGGAGTCCCAAAATTCCACTCTGCTAAATGGCTTCTGCATGGCATCTAGTTCAATCTGAAAGAGAAAAATCAAGAAACACAGGAAATAAATGTGAAAAGGTCAAATAATGCTATTTGTGAGCATACGATAATTTGTATTGAATAAGAATATAGGAAACTTCTCAAATTAAAAACAATAAAACAGTGTCAAATTGTGAGATAATAGGAAATCTTTTAAAATCATAAACAAATTGTGTAGTGGAAAGAGAATAATCACCTAATAATGAAACAAAAAATGTTATTTAAAAGAAAACTTAAAAATCTGCCATCTAGCTAGTATCAAGGAAAATAAGATAACTCAATTCTATACACTGTAAAGATCTTTTGAAATGCACCTGCTGACTGAGTGGGGGTTGGGAGCTGTGAACTTAAGCATTTTAGCACAGCTCAGTTTGGAAATTCAGAAGACAAATTCAGAGCCAAACATTCAAAGGCATGCGTAGCAAAAAAAGAAAATAGACAACCTCTCCAACCATCAGTATAGTAGTACAAGACAGACACATAAACCTCATCTTTGAGGCATTTGGAGTTGCGAAGCACAGAAAGACTGCCAATGTTTAGTAGAAATCTGTTACCAAAACAATAAAGCAGAAACTCACAATCCAAGAGTGGTTAAAAGATGCGGATGGGCGTGAAGGGAACATTCTTTGGTGGTGATTAGTTTGCCACCTGACAGATTTTCAATGTGAAAAGGTCTCTTCCAATGGTGTGTTTCAAGGCTGTAGATTTCTGAATAACAAACTAATTGGGACTATTGTTGGAAAGATGGGGAAAACATTCGACTGATAGTGATGTGTAAGCACACAGTCCTCCTGTTACAGGAAATTGAGAAAGATGAAATTTGATGGTGATTAGAATATGGGATACCTTACATTTGCATTATGGGGAGAGCATGTATCTTAATGCAGAAAGAAGATGGGTAGTGGTAAAAAATGGCTCAAAATTAAATATGAATGAAGCTGTCAAAGTAAGGGAGAAAACCTTAAAGGTGCGATCAAGTCTGCCAGGATGTCTAAGTTTGAAAAATACATAGAAATGGCAAATATAGAAACATGGGTGTCGGTGGGTTCTCTTTTCTTCAGCGTTTACTTAATGAGGCAGAAACGTCTGTTTAAGCTGCTAAATTAGTGTGTGAGCACCTTGATTCTCTTGCAACTTGCTTTCTACTTCCCTGAAGAATCATCTAAATTGCAATTAGTAAAAATGATAAAGCATACCTAAAGAAGAAAAACCACCTCTATTGCCAAGAATGAGCGAGGAACTAGCTCAAACTTGAATGCACACATGCTTACTGTAAGATATGAGGAATCCATCTCACCTCCCTGGATCCCAAATGCTTCATATTTAAAATAGAGTAATTAATGATAATTATACCCTAAATTTTATTTGAATAAGCATGAAAGTAAAATTTATAAACACTACTGAAATGACTGAAATTATTTTATTAATTTTGAATACCACTACTACTACTATTAATAATAACAACAATATTAATAATTTGGGCAACCCAAATGTACATTTCTCTCCTTCCCATCCTACCTGTACCATAAATTATTAAATGTGAAGAGACCAAGAAAATGCCAAAGATGTTGTGCAGGAATCTGAGGTAGGAATGTAGATTTCAGACAAAGGGTCTTTCTCTGAAGCTAAGCAGGTTTCCAACTTCTCCCCCATCTTAACTAGGGCTTGGGGAAGATTACCTTTGGAAAAATGTTTCCACAGAAGACTTAAGCCTGAGCAGCATTAGATACCACTGAAGTGAGTAACAGGGTACGTATTATTTCCCTATTAAGAAAAATAGGCTTACCTGAAATATTCATCACATAAAAACCTTCAAAGGCAAACCAAACTTCTATCTAGAACTAGAGTTTTAAAGCCATCCCAATGGGGAACCATAGCCACTAGAGAAAAGTCCCCAATTAGCTTTGTCATTTCTTAGCCTTAAATTTGAAATGATGAAGAGCGCCAGATATTTGAGAAGAAAGTGAATATAAAACATACAGAATCACACCAATGCAAAGTGGGGCAGGGAGGGAAAAGTCAGCCAAAAGGAGGAATCCATGTCAAGAGGCGAAGAACATTTCAAACACACACTGACAAAATGTTCTCACATAAATACAAAGAACCATATTCTAAGGTAAGAATAAGAAGTTACAACAACAGCTCCTCGTGGGTGAGCAGGCAAGCTCCTCCCGGCCAATATGACAGGAATGGGTCTGACCAGGTGCTTGTTAAACACCTAGCTTCACTGTTTCTCCTAGCTCCTGGGTATGTTTGCCATGTTCAGAAGTTACCTAGCTCTGATGATGAGATACAGAAGTACGTAAGAAAGAGAGTCCACACATCTGGAGAAAAGTAGCCTGCCAGCAAGCCACATAAAGCCATTAAACTATAGAAGTGGAGAGAAGAAAATGAAACTATATCTCATAACTGAAATACACTGAGAGACATAAAACAGAAGCCAAAAACAATCATCAAAGAATAGCAATCGCAAGAATTGTAAAGTTTAAGAAACAAGTATAAAACCATTAAGAGTAACAAGGATGGCCTTTACAACTCATATGATGACAATGTTAAATAACATTCTTCTTATTATTAAATGTTAACTAAGATGCTTAGGAGGGTAGTTTTCAGACAAAAGTAAAATGTCAAAACCATTAAGAATAAGTTAAAAGAATTGAGAATCTATAAGACAATGAAAGTATAACATCAAAGGAAGCATCTTTTCCCTGGTTTTGTTTCATGTGGTTTGTTTGTTTGTTGTTTTGTTTGTTTGTTTGTGTTTTGAGTCGGTGTTTCTCTGCATGGCCCTTTCTGTTCTCAAATTCTGTAGGCCAGGCTGGTCTGAAACTCAGGGATCACCCTGCCTTTCTGGGGTTGCTGGGATTAAAAGCCACTACACCCTCCCGGTTGTAATTTTTATAGCAAACAAAAAACCATTCACTCAATGTTTGATATAAAGGCTGACATAATGGTCACATGACTAATATGTGTTTAAAAACTTGTGGTAGAGGATTAGGAGGTTATGCATAACTCACTATTTCTACTGGAATTCAATTTGTACAGATGTTGTCTAATACTGAAAAAGGGAAAAAAGTACAGGAAGGGGGGACACATGAATCTCATGGTACAATTTAACATTTAAACCTAGATATTTTACCTGTGAAAATATAAATATACTAAAGAAAAGTGATGAGACAATTAAAATAATAAGAGAGTAGAGCAGGAAACATTGATGCTAATCCCTAGATGAGGACAGGGCTAGCCCTCTTCGCACATCTCAGAGGCCTGTAGTTTCAAACATTAGTCTTTTCTATCAATCTCTGGTCAAAACAGTTACAAAACCTGGACAGCATTCCCTTTGCATTAATATCATAGTGCGAAATAAATCATTTATTTGAATAAGGTAAATCAAGATTCAATTTCATTTAAAAATTCAGGTTGATATTTTCAAGCATGCTAGGAAGATTTATATAATTCAGGACCAGATTATTCCCCTAATTTATAAAAATTATGAGTCTCATAAAAATTTCCAAAGCTAAGTAAAACTAAATATCTGCTTTCTCTTTTGATTGTGAAAAAAGTCTTTAGAATTTTAGGCTTAAGAAACCATTTAAAGCCCAAAATATCTTGTCAGGCAGCAAAGACAAAGTTTAAAAAGTCAAAGGGTTGTCGTGGCAGAAACTGATGCCTCTCGGTCAGTTAGTCTGAGGTACATCTGTCAAAATCATTGCTAATTGAATCATGAAGTACGAGATATAAATATATTAACAAGTTGTCAAAATATATTGTCTTCCTCAAAAACTTATATGGGATTTACTGTATACAGCAAAAACTGTTCTGTAATGTGGAGAAAGCAGATTTGGTAGTTGATGCTCTTCAAGCTGCCATTCTACCTATTCGTAGCAAGAAGCCACCATGGAGGAGTAGGGGAGCCAAAGCCACAAGGAAGTCAGTTAGAACACAGATTACCATGTTCCTAAACAGACATTCACACATGCTGTCTCCTAATTTCTAAAGAGAATCTTCAGAATCACCCGCAAACCAATGCTTGCCAACAGAATTAATAGCACGTGTAGAATCTGATCAGACTGCTAGATCAGGGGTAATGATGCTGATTGAGAAATGCCTTTAAATGAAAGAAAACCAATTAGGAACAATTCCAAGCAGAAGGTGAGCATCAAAGGCATCGTCAATACTCTCGTTTCCATTCATAAAACTCACTTTAATTCTAATGTTGAACTTTCTCATTCTGTCAGGTTTTCTAATTACAAGGTATTCTTGCATTTTCCCAAGACATTTAAAAGCCTCTTTTCTAGTGCTTTTGTGATGTTAGTTACTTGTAGCTACAATGTTAGGTACAAGTCATAATTGCCAATTGCCCAGAAATAACAGTACAGAGTTTTTTATGATAAATCAGGGGAGAGGTTTAGACACAGGAAAACGATCTACATAGTGTTCTTTGGAATTAGTGACTGCCCATAGGTGGTGTAGTTCTCAGAAAAAGTCCTATCTAAGCTGGTGTGTAAAAATATGGTGGTTGTGAAGATTTATGCAGAATTTACAAATGTAATTTGTAAATAAATAAAACTGAAATTGAATAAGAACATAGACATCAGATGATAGAAAGCATCAATAAAAATGTTCTGTGTGCCAAAGGATAATAAACTCAGAGAAACATCCATATTCATTTTAAGAGCCATAGAAACTTTTGGGTATTGGCAGTGCATGTTGTACTTAATTGTGATATTTTGTATGATTTTTAGACTTCAGGCTTTAGGAAAAGGTGAGAACAAGGACCATTGGTTCATATATTTTCTTATCTCCAAACTTAATTTGTACTAACTAGCAGTTACTTGTCTTGGGAAATCGTTTCTATAGAATATTTCTATCCTGAACTTCCAATGTATTAATGGGGACATGACAGCATTGCTGATGTGCCCATCTGTTCATCTGTGGATGTTCCAGGAGTCTTTGTGGATATATAAACAAAATGTCACACCAGGCCCACTCAGAGGACACCCAGTGACGTTCCAGGATACGAAGCCAAAAGCACAGGTCAGAGAATGTCAGTTCATGTTTCTGGAGCATCCTACAGTATCTAGAAGGGAGGAAGGCCACCTTTCAACAGGAATGGAACATGGGGCAAGCTGTGGATGAATGGACAGCTCAGCTCTGTGCACGTCAGCCATGGGATAATTTCCCAGACTCGTTTACACATAGAAAAGGACTGCCAGATTCTTGAATAGTCTAAAGAGAAACACTGTCAGTTTGAATAACGGATTACACAGTCTCCGGAGATACTTTAAGACAAAATGTGGAGCAAACTTAGAAATAGCCTGGAGGCACCTGCTGAGGACAGCAGCCCTGCTGGCTCCAGAAGGACCTCATGCTGGAGCACAGTGTAGCCATGCCCACTAGGACTTTCCCTAGAGAGTTGGAAGCAGAACCTTCTGAAACAGAGTGCAGATAAGCAAGCATACCAAGCATTCTGTAACTGGTCTCTTCAAACTGATCGAATGCTCAGATTCACTGAAAATTCCAGAGATTCATCTTCCTTATATAGACATAGGTCTTGGTGCAGTTGGTTACAAGGGCTATGCTGTCTTCCAGAAGGTTTCTTTTCAAACACAGGCTTCCCCATGTTTTACAATAATGTGTGTATGTGTGTATGTATGTATGTATGAATGCATACATGCATTGCTGTGTGTGATGTGTGTATATATGTATATATGTGTATATGTATCTAAGTGAAGACTCACTACTAACTTCTGTAAGCTCATACCAATAGTATTGGCATATAAGAGAGATACTCCCATAGACCCAGTCAGTTTCAATTATCCCTGCTACTCTGATATATGCTTGTTCTTAGAGGTTGCTCAAATCTTAATAGAAATAGGTAGACAGAAGAATCATTATATATATGTATGTATATACAGCCACACAATGTGTGGTGTGTGTGTGTGCGCGTGTGCGTGCGTGCATGCATGCATGCATGCGTGCGTGTGTGCTAGTCAGACATTGTTGCTAGGTTAAAAGAGGAAAGGTTTATGTTGGCTTGTGGTTTCAGAGGTTTACATGTATGGTCAACTGACTCCCATATCTCCAGAACTGCAGCTTGGGAACATCACAGCAAATGGGCAGAGGAGAGAATTCCTTACCTCACTGAAGCACATGAGCAGAGAAAACCAGAGCAAGAAGGCCAGCAGTTCCATATGCTATTGGAAGACACACCAGTACTGATCTATATCATCCAATGAGCTCCTACTTTTGACCAGCTCATTCGTACTGAACAAGTTAATGAATTAATCCATTGGTAGAGTTATTAACCTCATCTTACAATCACCATCAATATTGTCACCAGCTTGGCACCTTCATCATATGTGCCTTTGGGATCTTATCATATCTCAACAACAGTTTTGTAGGATCACAGTTAACTCCCCCTCGCAAAAATGTCCCATTTATACAATGCCCTAGATATTCTACTGAGGTCAGTAGAAGGGAGGGCATGCTTACGGCTTTTTAAAATTCATGTTTTCCTAACATAGTCTGTGCGTGTGTGCGTGTGCGTGTGTGTGTGTGTGTGTGTGTGTGCCAGACTTCCCCAACCTCTTTGTTGCTTGATATCCCCTTCCTCTCTGATGGAAAATTGCATTGGTTCATAACATGGCCCAAAAGCCACAGAACTCTATTAGTCACTCATAGGAATTACACACAGTACAAACAATATCTAAGATAAAAAATAGAGTAGCTGCAATGCAAAGTAACTGGGACAACTGCCTAGTTCTGATTGAGTTGCTCTATCTCTAATAGGTAAACATCAAAACAAAATGCACACATCCATCAACTCTTCTGCCCATGCATCTGTCAATCCACCCATTGATCTTAGCTGCTATAGATTGCGTTATCAGTCTTTTGATAAATATTGTGACCAAAAGTGACTTAGGTTGGACAGAATTTATTCAAGCTTATCTATTACCATCCACATTTATAGATGCCAAGGTAAAAACTTATGGCAGGAGCTAGAAGCTGAACCCAGGTAGAAACAATGCTGTCAGGTCAGCTCTTTGTCAGCTAGCAATCTTGCCTCTCTTAGGAGCTGCTGCTAAGGAAGGATGGTACTTACTGCAATGGACTGGGTCTTCCTACATCAAGTAGAAATCAAGGAAATCCCCTCAAAAGACCAATCTGATGGAGGCAATGCTACAACTGAGACTCCCTCAGACAATTCTGAACTGTGTCAAGTTGCTAAAGCTAATTAGGGAATTACCATTTGGCTATCTGCCTATCTATCTATCTGTCATCTATCTAAATATTTCTTATCTACCTATTATCTATCTATAATCATCACCTCGGTAACTCTATCATCTGTCTTTCAATCTAATCTTTCTATATCTTCACTGATCTGATTATATGGTTATAATATTATATGACTAGTGTCACTATTTCTAATTGAGGAAACATTACAACATACTCACAGACATCTCAAATGGGTATGTATCTGTAAACATATGTGACTTGTGAAATGAAATAGCAATAGAAATGTCAACTACAGTATAGTTGATCCATATCTTAAAAAGCATCACATATTAATGGGGAGGTAGCTCCATCTCCCTTGCCTGCTTACTCTCACATTAGGTTGCACAGCCCCCTAATGGAGACAGAAACCTTCAAGGAAGTCCTTGAAAACAGGAAGGCTTCAAAGAATGTCATATAAAGTGAGTACTGACCACCACTGTCTTAAGCTGTCTCTGAGGTAAAACTCATTATCCACATGTTTGTGCTACAGGTCATCTTGGCCCAAGGCCAGAACTAACCTGGGAAATCTTCAGCCGTAAGAGAACAGATGCAGGTCAAGGTCAGAGTGCCTCCCTGGACTCAGCTAGGAAGCTCTGCTTAACCTCCAGCTCTGCTTCTCTCTCCCGCGTTAGCCTAGATTTCAGTATTCTTTGCTAGCCTGACACAAAGCCTACTAGTGAAATAGAAAATACCTCACTTTAACATTCAAAAAATAATAAAATACACATTGATCACAGATATGTTTTGCTCCTTTGTAATGCGCAACCAGAAACTTGTAACATTAAAGTATTCACATTTTAGGATTCTCTTATTTAGCTTGAACCCTGACTGCCCTTAGGACTGGAGAGGGAGGGGGAGGAGGAGGGGAGAGGGAGAGGGAAATGGGAGGAGGTGAGGAGGTGGAAATTTTTAATAAAAAGAAGAAAAAAAAGAAAAGAAAAGATTGCAGAAAAGAGGAGACACAACTATACTTTGGAAACTTTAATAGGACTTTTGTAGTCACAAAGATGCAGTATTTGTGTGTTATATTATATATAGAGAGAGAGTTATATATAGAGTTATACCACTGTTGTTACACCACAGAACTGAGAAACCTTGGGGACAGAGGCTATCAGATCATTAACCACCTTGACATATGCAATCATACTTTCTGAAAACATCAGTATAAAAGGTTAAGTGCTTAGCGAGATTTAACTAGAGGAGCAGAGAGCTATCTCAGTAGGTAAGAGGCATTGCCCTACAAACATGAGGACTAAGTCTGAATCTTCAGCACACGGCACAGAAGTCTGAGTAGAGCTGAGGGTGCCTGTGTTCCCAGCACTCAGGGCAGAGGCAGGCAGTTCTCAAAAGCTGCAAGGCCAGCCAAGCTACTGAATACAGAAGTTCTCATTCAGCTATTGTGATCAATAAGGAGGATGCACGTTGAAAAAGAGATGGCATATCTGGCTTTGGTCTCCATATATGTGAACACATGTATAAGCTTAACACACATACTCTTGTGTATGAAGTGCATTCATTAATAATAATGATATTATAATAATACAAAAATAATTTAACTATGAAGGGCCTTGAAGATTGACTAAACATGGAACTTTAATTTAAGGGAATATATGCAATTGAGCAATGGGAAATAACTCCAGAGAATATAAGCCACCCACACTACCCGGGTTAAAATTTTGAGTTTTGATTCAAACTACACACAAGCACAAATAAATTAAATGCTTCAACCTACATCCACTTGAGCATCAAAATGCAATAATCTATTTCTTAGGTAAGTTTGAGAGTTAAACAGGCTGCTAGATTGTTGCCAATATAGAATTTAGTACTCAGGGCACCTTAGGTCACCTCTTATTGGCTGCATTGTATAACGTGAAGTTAGTGAAAATACAGGCCCGGTACTCAATAGATGGAAAAATCAGATGCCTTCTCATGGCTGTAATATGTCCTGATTTGAAGCATTGACAACATTGTTTCTTTGCTGCAGTAGCAGCCATATCAACTGAACTCAGATAAAAAAGTCCTTTGCCCAAAAGGGAAAGCATAAAAGAACTGAGGAGATGGCTTCCAGCTGTGAAATAGTACGTGCGGGGTCACCTGTTTATTTAACTCAACCATCTCTTGTATGTTATCTCTGTCACTTATTTTATCTTAATTTCTGCTTCTCCTTTTCCACAGATTAATTTACAGATTGTCTTTAGTCTATGTAGGAATGAGGCAAGGAGGTGGTCTTTATGTCATATACTCAGGCCCATTTCTTTCACTACGGACATAACTTCTCTTGACAAGAACACTGTGTACTGACCCAGAACGGGTGGCCCTTCTATAGTGACCAGCAGACACACTTCTAACACTCATTTGTATCCCTTGGGAGTGTCTACATGGCTTGCTTCTGCAGTAAAATGTGAGCCTCTGCGTTTGCACAGTGAAGAGATGACAAACTGAGGACATCTCCCCAACGTCTTTCACTGACAGAGTGTGACAATTTGGAGTGTTTGTGATTTCTCTCCTTCCATAACAGATCTGAACCCTTTCATCATAGCAGTAAGATAACTCTACTTGTATTAAGGTAGAAATAACATTGTTTCTAGGGTTTGTTCTTGACCTCTAAATGCATATTCCCGTTCTCATGAGACCAGGTTAAGAAAAAAAAAAGCTCTGTCTTCAGCTACACTAGAACAAGAAGCATTTAAAATCAAGAAAATTTGCTTTTAACCAGAATATAAAATTTAAAGGCATTAAGGAACTATGTAAGAAAGTGGCTCATTCGATATAAAGAGTGTGTAGCATGTAAAACTAAGATTCATTCATGGTCATATCTACAATTAAAGGGAATTCTCAGAATGCAAACAGCTTTTCAATTAAGAACAGTGGCATGTGCATTATTTTTATTCTCCAAATATGTAAAACTATTTTATCAGCTGCCTCGTACAAAATAAATGTAAGAAATATTCCACTGTCACTCAGCTGACATAGTTTTATATTATCACAGCAGAATAAAATAGGGCACTAGCAGAAATCATCTGCATTCCACTGAATTATTACCCAGGTGATCTAATAAGCTTAACATGCTATCACTGAAATTGTTGGTCCTGGAATACCTTTCAGATCTTCTAAAGTACTGAAGTTCCAGGACTCTTAGAGGTAATTATGTATCATATATAATATACACATGCAGCATATTAAATGTGATAAAACTTACAAATAAACAATAAGAAATAGCCTTGAAATTATATAGGACTATGTTCTCTGTTAAGATAAAACACCATGGCATCAGAACATGCAAATCAATAAACTTATACTTTTGTTTGAATGAGTCTTGAAAAACATATTTATTTATTTCCACTACTTGGATGTATGCAACTGTCAACACAGGTCCCCTGGAGTAGGAGTAATAGGAGGTTTTGAACCATGATTCAGGTGCTAGAAATGGAAACCTGTCTTCTGCAAGCACAGTGCCTTCTCAGAACCATGGCACAGTCACAAATGCATTTTTAATAAAACAAACAAAATTAACAGTTCTTCTCTATGGACACAACGTCTGGATAGGTTAAGACATGAAGTAAACTTTTATGAATCTCCAGTCTATAAATTTCATTGAGTTTTCATTTCTATTTCATATTTCAACAGTCAAAAGAAAACATCAGCGTTATGATCATTTATTTCTTTCATGAAGGCTGTTCTAAAATGTAATAAAAAGTGCACCTCTAATGCATTCCCAACTCTTGGTTATTCTTTGTTTATATAAATATCAGGTGAAGGGAGCATGGGCCTATAGTTGGAGGGGAATGCTATCCTGGGCAGAGGCGGCCCTGCCCCCATATTGGCAGAAATGTTTTAAGATACTCTGGTTACGTCAAGCTTCACACGTTTCCAAACTCTCCCTGTTATCTTTTCTCCTAGACATATATATTATAAACTTTATGAGTGGAATGGTAGCTGGTCATAAAATAAGGGTAACAGCACACTGTAATAGAAGTCAAAAACTTAACGAATTATTTCCAGAATTCCAAATACAGTGTCTCCTGCAGGCAGCTCGTTAGAAAACAACAGCATAGATAATGAGAGACTAAAGAATTTTAAAGCTGTAACATCAGACATAGGATATTTTCAAAACACGTTTTAAAAGGAAATAAAATGCCTTGAAGCTTTCATTCATTGAACGAGTCCTGAATTGTGGTTAGGAAATGTTGCTAGGTGTATTGAGAGATGACTGGGAAATCTTTCTCCAGTTTTGACCAAGATCTGCTCTGTTCACTTTGGATCCAGAAGAAATGCTGAAATCAGTAAGGATTATGTTGTCAAGGCTGGGTCTGTCAGCAATTTATCTTTTGAGAGACCTGAGTGGTAATCGGTAATTAGTGTGTGAGGTTTTATCATTCTTGCTGGGCAGGATACCAGAAAGAATGCTAATCTCCTTCAATGATATTTTGAATCAGTCATACTGCTGGGCTGAATTGTATGTGTGCCTGGTAAGGACAGACAGACATGTGTACACACACACACACACACACACACACACACACAACTTGTTTTTAATACACCCTTAGAGACAAAATTTAAAATTATACAATCATATACTCTGATAATAAAAGGCCTAAAACCATATCATGAATTTCTATTCCAAAATCTTTAGGGTAGACAGAGGGAGAAAGAGAACTTTTTAAAGCTTTGATTTTATATGTGTGGTGTGAGTTGCTTACATTCATATATGTACACCTCATGTGTGCCCAGAGCCCCCAGAGACCAGAACAGACAGGGTTACAGATGGTTGGGATTCATCATTTTGGTGCTGAAAACTAAGCTCAGATCCTCTGCAGGAGCAGCCACTGCTCTTAACCAATGAACTGTCCCCTCAGGTTGAGAAATATACACTTCATATACAAAAGGCAAACATCAGAATGTCAGAGAAAATTGAAGATATTTACTTAGGGTAATCTAATCTTTTAAATGCACTACTAAGTAATAATTCATTCTCACTACAAGTCAAAATAATAACTCAACACTATTTGAATATCATTTACTACATCAATATGCAATTAGATAATGAACAATAGTTAATTCATGTATGTGCCTGAACACATATGTTTCTTTACTATATGTAGAAGAATAATGCCAACAAATAACAGCATTATGACTCACAAAATACGATTCCAGACTGGATTACATGTATAAGTGGAACTGAGGCCAGGAAGAAAGAAAGGGAAGATGAAGGGGGTCATTCTATGGGGACGAAGTCTGGCTTACGAATTCCACCACAACTCCCAGTACCGAAACCACTTTAAAAGCAAACGAGGAAAAAAATACCTCATTTTCTGAGAGTATCGTACTTGTGCAAGAATATTAAATAGAAAGAATAATGAAGAAGAAAGCAGGTGATTTTGAAATATATTTATCGGTATCTATCTCCCATAACATCACAGCACCTAAAACTCCTATCAGCAGGAATTTGATAAATAAGCAAAACGAATCATTTTTAACCCAAGATTACAACTTAACTTTCAAGGATTAAGCAGAGCTGGTTGAGCTTGTTTGTAAATTGCATTCTTTAAACATTGCCACTTCAACAGTCAGAGCACTGGGACTAGGGAAATGGCTCAGTGGATAAGAGTTCTTACTGTCCAAGCATGAAGAACTGATGATGCCAAACTCTCATGACTGATATTGAAAGCCAGTTGTGGTGAATGTCCCTGTAACCTCAGTGATCTGGTGGTGGAGACAGGATTGCTCGAGCTTTGGGGCTGTCAGCCTAGTTACAGGTCCAGTGAGAGCCAAAGCCTTGGAACAATAAGGTAGAGAATGAGGACACCAAATGTCTTCTAACTTGGGTACATACCAACTTTTCTAACATTTCCACATTGTAGATCAGATCCCAGCAGCTTAAGGCATAGACTCCCCTTGAAGATTGCCTCAAGATACAATTAGTGCTATTGGGCCATGTCCATCTGCTGCAGCCCAAACAGTCTCCTTCAGTCCTTTCTGAAACACACTAGTCTTTGAAGCCAAACACAAGCTCAAGCTACTCTATACAACAACCTCCTAGGATCTGGCTCACGGCTGTGACAGGCTCTAATACAGGAAATCGAGGTTGGGGTTTAATGGGCGGAAAGTTTACATTAAAGATGCAGTGTTTAATGTAAAGTAAAATGCAGTAGGCATATCCTATAACCGTTTCCTAAGGGAGACAGACCTGTTTCCAAGGAAGGTGCCATTGTGCCTCCATCTGAATATTCAAAGTGAAGTCTCAGCGACATTGAGGCTGAGCAGCTGATATACCTTTGCGGGTGAAGAGCGCCCCTCGTGCACAAAGTTCTGAGTCTGGTTTCCATTGTTTCATGTGACACTGAGGACAAGAGTTTCAAGCTAGCACATTGCCCTAAGGTCAGGACCTTTAAAATCAAGTAGTGTTTTTGCGATGTTTGCAGTCTAGGGTCGTGTCTGTTTGCCACCTGCTCAAAGCTGTTAAACACTTAATCCATCAATCAGGAATCTGCTTACTCAACTCCAGACACCTGCCATTTCGGTTGCTATGATCAACAGTTAAGATTACAACTTGTGTACTGAAGTAACTACATGCATCTCAACTCAACCCACAGCCATCAAACCACAGCAAACAGCGTACCCTTGTGACAGCACCGAAAACCATTGCTGCCCAGTATTCCCATGAATCTGCCGTGCCAGCGATTATGAATAAAAGCTCGCTGCTTCCCTAGATATTTCACTCATTCTACTTCTTTTTTAAGAGTCAGTAGGAAAATATATGGGCTTGGGTTATAATTACTATGATGAAACACCATGACCAAAATCAACTTGGGGAGGGAAGGGTTTGATTTGTTCAGTTCCATCTAACAGTTCATTGTCTAAAGCACTGAGGGCAGGAACTCAAACATTACAGGAACCTGGAGGCTAGAGCTGATGTAGAGGCCATGAAGAAGTGCTGATTTCTGGTTTGCTTCCAGAAGCTTACTTAGCCTGCTTTCTTAATAGAACCCAGAACCATCAACCTAAGGATTGTACCACCCGCAATGCAGGACCTCCCCTCATTGATCACTAATTAAGAAAATGTCTTAAAACACAATCGTTTTAATTTATTTTTTTCATTTTGCATAACAACCATAGTTCCTCATTCATCTCCTCCTCTTACCCCCAACCTTCACCCCATCCACTACCCCATTCACTCCTTAGAAAGGGTAAGGCCTCTCGTGGGGGAATCAACAGACTCTAACATATCATGTTGAGGCAAGATCAAGCACCTCCCCTTTGCATCAGGCAGAACAAGGTATCGCTCCATAGGGAATGGTTTCCAAAAAGTCATGCACTAGGGATCCCACTGCCAGTGGCCTCCAGACTGCCCAAGCCGCAGAACTGTCAACCACATTCAGAGGACCTAGTTCTGTCCTATGAAGATTCCCTAGCTATCAGTCCAGAGTCATTGAGTTCCCATTAGCTTGGGTCAGTTGTCTCTGTAGGTTTCCCCATCATGATCTTGACCCCTTTGCTAATATAATCCCTCCTCCCTCTCTTCAACTGGACCCCATGAGCTCAGCCCAGTGCTTAGCTGTGGATCTCTGCATCTGGTTTCATCAGTTACTGGATGAAGGCTCTATGATAACAATTAGGGTAGTCATCAATCTATTTTCAAGGGAAGGCTAGTTCAGGCATCCTCTCCACTATTGCTAGGAATCTTAGATATGGTTATCCTTGTGAATTCCTGGCAGTTTCCCTAATACCAGATTTCTCCCTAATCCTATAATGGCCCCTCTATCAAGATATCTCTTTTCTCTCTCTCCATCTCTATCCCTACCCCAACTTAACCATCCTGTTCCCTCATGTTCTCCTCCTCCCCCCTTCACTCCTCCATTCTCCCAAGTTACTTAGGAGATCTCATCTATTTCCCTTTTCCAGGGTCATCCATACATGTCTTTCTTAGGGTCCTCCACGTTACCTAGCTTTTCGGAGGTGGTATATTTTAGCCTGGTTATCTTTTTCTTTATGTCTATTATCCACTTATGAGTGAGTACGTATCATGTTTATCTTTCTGGGTCTTGGTCATCACTAGGATTTTTTTTCTAGTTCCATTTGCCTGCAAATTTCAAAATATCTTTCTTTTACAGCTGAGTAAAACTCTATTGTGTAAATGTACCACATTTTCTTTATCCATTCTTCAGTTGAGGGACATCTAGGTTGTTTCCAGATTCTGGCTATTATGAATAATGCTGCTGTGAACATAATTAAGCAAATATCCTTGTGGTATAAATGGGCATCCTTTGGGCATATGCCCAAAAGTGGTATTGCTGGGTCCTGAGGTAAATTGATTCCCAATTTTCTAAGAAACTGCCATATTGATTTCCAAAGTGGCTGTACAAGTTTGTACTCCCACCAGCATGTGGATCAATGGAATTGAATCAAAGACCCTGACATAAACCCACACACCTATGAACACCTGATT
>LOJH01008497.1:0-11792 GCA_001685095.1 Ellobius talpinus
ATAGGGCAGAACTTAGGTAGGCAGGAAGACAGAACTGAATGCTGGGAGAAAGAAGAGTGGAGTAAGAGATGCCATGGATCCACAGCCAGAGATAGGCGTGCTTTGCTGATAAGCCACTGCCATGTGGCGATACACAGATTAATAGAAAATGGTTAAATTAATAAGTTAGCCAATAAGAAGCTAGAGCTAATGGGCTAAGCAGTGATTTAATTAATACAGTTCCTGTGTGGTTATTTCAGGGCTAAGCTAGCTGGGCGGCTGGGATGAACAAGCGGCCTCCCCATGCAACAAAGCACTTCTAAAATGTACCAGATGGATTTACAGGTGAATGCTGGCTTGCCTGTAGCTTTTTTGGCTTAAGCTCAGCCTTCCTCCAGGAAGTTTACTAGGTCATCACTTTAAAGCTCTTCACTCCTGTGGTGTACCTACAGGCTAGATCTGTTTTCTTTTCTAATCATTAAAAATTATTGCTCATTAGTGACTTACTTTGAAACTTTACAACTCTCACTTCTTTGTTCCTAGTGATCATTGCCTATAGTAATCACATGATCACATGTAATATTTGGATGGTTTTATTAACAAGTATATAATACATATATTGCATACTGTATATAGTATATGAGGACTGTACAGTACAAATTTATGTTCACAGTTTGACATGACAAAATGTCATTACTGAATTCCCATTGGACTACAGGGTAGAAACAGCAAAGGTACATTAAACATTCACATCTTTAGTAAGAAAGATTACCAAAATGTTTCAGTATTTGCAAGTATACTAATGCATGCTAAAAACCTTTACCCATTCAGTCTTATTAGCTTATAAAATATATTACACTTTATTAAAAATTTCTGCATAGTTTATACAAGTATTAAAGTACTGTAAATGCAATAACCCTTCTATGCTTGCAGGTAGGGTTTAAGAGATGCTAAGCAGAAAGGTTATTATGACCCTCTAACACTAAGTACATAACAGGAAAAAAGTGCTAGTATTTGTAAAACACATTGTAGCCCTCATTTAATGCATGTAAAATGGCTTTGTAAATGTATTACTTAAGTGAATTTGCAATCATTTAGAAACTGTTAACCTTGACCAAGATGAGAATAAAGAAAACTCAAGTGACTTCATGTACGTTAGCAATTCCTTCAAGACAATTCTTATTTTCAAACCAAATTATTTAAAACCTCTGATCTCGGAGATTGTCTTTACAACAATCTAAAGAATGGTGTGCAGATTACAGTATCAGCAAGTCTCTCAAATTCCGCATTAGTGCAATACTGATAGTGCAGGTGGGTGTTTAATACAACATACATATACATACATCATTCCCCTGTAATCCTGTTCCAACTCTCTTGAAACGTCTGCATATTTAGCATCTTCTAAGCTGAACCAAGATATCCTGCAGTCTCCAAATCAAGGGACTTTAGACTGCTAAGTGCCCACTTAATGATGCACACTCCTACTGGAAAGCTGGAATTGAATGAACTCTGTAACAATTATACGGGGTGACTTCGTGTTTGCAGCCTGTTCTCATCAATTTAAAATACTACAACCGAACCGCCACTGACAGTAACATAGCATGCCATGAAAAGAAAATCACGTTTCCAGGGCATCTTCTATCTTCCACAAAAACAGCTTAAAAAAACAAAAAAAACAAAAAACGGACTAAATTTCTCAACTACCATAGTAAGATACAAATACATACACATATAAAGAAAATTTGGTAAGGGCCAATGAACTAAAAGCATATCAGACCAGCATGGGAATAGAGAATGGATTCTCTGGGTTATTTTCTTTCCGAGTTAAAATAGATCTTTCTGATTGAACTGTTAACATGATCTAAGCAAGCTAAAGAGTAATGTAATGTAGATTTTTGAGCAAAATTTAAATATGTCAGGAAGCTATTAACTGTACTTCACCACAAAGCTGAAGCAACACTAATTCTGTCCTTCCCTGTGCCCTTCCCTTTCTCACAAGTTTGTGTGGAACACACAAACTGAAACAACAAAACCAGGCTGGATTCTTCAGTGCGCTGCAGAAGAACCACTTCAAGACATGATGGGGTTGGCATGGGTGTGACTCAACACTGACAACGGAGACCCTGCTTTTCCAAGAGACATTCCACTCCTCAATTCAGGCCATGGGTACAGAGAGAAAGGCAAGAGCCTAATCAGCATGCTTTAATAGCTGAACATATTTTTTTTATTTTTGCAGAGCTAAAAAAAAGAACGAAAAGGAACCCAAGTGCTAAGACAACATTTCTTTACAGCTTCCAGCCACATTTCCCCTCAGCTGGTTCACGGGGCTGAGCAGGACCTTCTGTGTGCAGGTCCCCGCAACTCTGAACACAGTGCCATCAAAGCGAGCTCCCTCTAATTCACTGCACCACTAATTCACTGACATTCAAGGACAACCAAGTAGTGTGTTCCTCCCAGGTGTGCTGGATCCTGAGTTGTGGCTGGGACAAATTTTCAGGATTCTCTCCTCTCTTCTCCTCCATCCTTTGTGAGGGGATGAAGGAGCTGTCGGTCATGTGTAACCATATCTGCCCACTGCACCCATGTTCTTCAAATTTATAACCCATGGCATTTCTATGTGTGAATTGTTTTTGTTGGCGTTTGGACTATGGTGTTCAAAAGCCTGCTTTTGGAAAAAAAAAAGTTCCCCCCAAATAATGGTGCTATTTATTATCAGCATCAGCACGAGTCAGTCATTGTTTTTAGTTTGTACTAACAGGATACACAGTAGCGACAGGAAACTGCTAACTCCCGCAGAAACTTGTAGGAATCTTCAAGCTACATATAAGTCCCTGAATTGTGGTTTTCTCTAGTTTTCAAAAATCTGTCACCAAAATAAAGATGTATGTGCTTCACACTAGGTATATTTACAAATAGTGTCACTCTCGTCTTAATTCAATGATTTCCCTTGAGCTTAGAGGATGCTCATGTATGCTGTGTCACGGACACAAGTGACAGCTGGTTTGGCACCGTAGAGCTCACACAAAAAAGCTCCATACGTAAAAGCTATGTGACTAATTGGATATGGGAATATAAGTACCACTCATTTTCCTGTTTTCAAAAGCCCACTTAGCAGGTTGGAGGGGTGTGGAGAGACCACTTTATACTGTCTCAAAAGTTTGTGTTTGTTTGTACATTACCAGGCAAATATTTCTGTGGATTCCTTACTCTGAATGCTTCGTGATCCACAATGAAGGATCCTGGAGGAACGGAGGCGGTGGTACCCATAACCCTTCAGGTATCCAGCTGGGTAGCAAGGGTCATTCATTTAGTTGAGTCATGCCTGGGGATGGACATTTAACAAATGCACTGCACAGCCCATGTTAACGGCCCAGATGTCAATGGCCCACAGTCCTATCCAGGAAAGAATCGCTGGCTTTCTCCTCCACTTGCAGGCTCTTCTGCTTCTTCCCCACAGTATGGGAGCACATGGCTCCCTTAAGGCAGAAGCTCGGGCTCAGCGAAGGCCTCTACATGAACTTCAGGTGCTATGGAGGATAAAGGACTTGATATAGCGGAGTTGGTAATCCAGGCCAACAAGCAAGTGGGAAGGTCAATGGCAGAGGGGACAGGACCAGCTTGACATCTCTGTGGGTCTATCTTGCTAACTGGTAAAAGGAACCCGATTCTTTGTGGTTAAACACAAAATGTGGCAGAGGTACGAAGGTCTCTGGCAAGGACTAGCAGGCTGGATACTGTATTTCTGATACATTTACTTTGACATTCTTTTGAGGAATACATGGAGAAACTGACAAATTGGTCGTTAGTTTACATGTTCCCTTGTTCTTATTACATTAAACATATCTGTAAGGAGGGTTTGCTTAGCATCCCCGGAAAAAAAAAAATGTTCACATTCTTTAGGTCTGACCCGTGGTAAGGAAAGGGAGGGTTAGAGAATCAACTACTGACCATATGGAAGTCTTGAATGATATAAATTCAGAGATTCAGACCAGCTGAATCGAAATTAAAATGTACATATAAAAAATGAGTTAGCTAATGGGCAGGAGGAGAGGGACAGAGAGAGAGAGACGCACACAGACAGTGAGAGAGACAGAGTACCAGGAAGAGTGGGGAGTCACTGAGGTGGAGACAGGCTTTCAGACGAGCATGTGGCGTTTCCTGTGGAGGGCAAGATGGTCAGAGCGAGAGAAGCTTCGGTCGCAGTCCGGACACTGGAAAGGTTTGATTCCAGTGTGCTTTCGGAAATGTCTTGTTAGTTCATCAGACCGAGCAAATTTCCATGTGCAGCCTTCCCAGGTGCATTTGTAGGGCTTTTCTCCTGCAAAGAAGGGGAAAGGAGCTTGAATTGTTTTGTTGTTGTTATGAGGAGAAGCTAAGATTTTTGAACTAACGCACTTGGAAGATGTAACTTTCAAGATAAAGTCATACGTGTGACTCTCAATAATACAGTCACTATAGGAAAGCATAGAGCAAGCATATCCTCCATGGAAAAGCAAAGAAAAAGAATGGGGGTAGGATATAAAGAGTTCTTAAGGCAGGAAGAACCACTTGGGGGGACGAGCATGGAGCAGGATTCTGCATCTTTAGTTCTCCAAGCCCTAAACCTTCGGGAGATTAAATGGTCCATGGTCCTGTGCACTTCATAATTCCACTGGAAGCTTCTAAGTTTTTCTTATGCTTTTCCATAGTTTTCTAAAACTATAAAGTTCCTATCGATCAAAATACCTGCTAAAGAATTTGACAGCCCATTTTCTTATTTAGTTCCTGACAGCAATGCCAAGCCCCTATGTATTAACATCAGAAGTTTTCTCTATGTTCTATACCCCTTCCTGTAGGCTACCCACCACTCACAGGAAGGCCCTTGTGGGAAAATGCTAGTGAGAGCCAGAACGAAGACCCTCACAGATAAACACTGCTTCCTGGTGACCTTATTGAATTAAAGTCAGTAATTCAAGTTGGCCACCCCTGATAGGAAATTCAGAACACTATAAAAACAGTGTTTTTCAACCTGTAGGTTGCGACCCTCTCAGGGGTCACCTAAGACCATCATAAAACACAAGATATTTACATTATGATTCACAGCAGTAGCAAAACGACAGTTATGAAGTAGCAATGAAAATAATTCTACACTGGGGGTCACCACAACATGAGGAACTGTATTAAAGGGTCGCAGCGTTGGGAAGGCTGAGAACCATTGCTCTAAAGTCTGCCACGCTGCACAAGTGTTTCATAGCAGAAGTTCTCCTGGTGGTATCACATCAATGCTCAGAGTTGGGAAAATGCCATATATTAGTTGCCTTCAGGCTGTGAGTAGAGTACAGTACACCCGGGTCACGGCGGGTGATGAATTCATCCGTTTAGTGACTCTTGTCTCTAGAATGCTTGGTATTAAGTTTTGGGGCCCGGGGGCTCTATTTTGCTACTCAGCCCATACATGCCTATGTCCAAATACAAAGACTCAATACTGCTTTGATTTTAGACAGGAAGACCTGACGCTCCACCCCTCTGGTCCCATTCATGCCTAGTGCTGATCTGCCATTGCTGTTTGGGACCCCCCCCTCCCCGCCCCAATACAGCTTCCTCTGCCGCCTCCTCCTCAGGATTCGCTGAAAACCAGTGCTGTTTTTCCGTGCTGAATCTCAGTTTCCTCTGTGAGTATTCCCTGATGAGAATGACCCACCTGACTCAGAAAAAACAATTACATTCTACACAAAGGTCATGCAGCAAATCAGTTAGACAGTACTGTCCACCGAAGGGCTCAAGTCAAGAGCAGCCTTACCACACAAAAGAGCAAAATAAATAAATACAGTAAAATTCCTGTACTCTCAAGAGCGTTTGGAATGCTAGGTTTACAGACTTTAGCCGTGCGCGAGAGTTCGGATGTTTCTCCTACCCGTGTGAGTTCTCCGGTGTGCTTTCAAGTGCGAGCTCTTAGTGTAGACTTTGTTGCACCCCTCGTAGTCACATCTGTGTATCCTCCGCTTCCTTTGGGTGTCCGGGGACTCCACAGGCAGAGGTCTCTTCCCGGGCTGCACTATGACCGAAGGATGGTTCCTACCAAAGCCAAGTTAAAAATGCAAAACACTGAGTGATGGCGCTTTCTTTCCTTCTGTCTACTAACAACCAAAAAGCACTTAAACCAAAAAGACACCGGGCAAAAACAAATGAAAACCCCCAACAAAATATAAGAACAATAAAAGGAATTAGCTGTTCAACCCAAGAAGCGCCTGCTATATTCATTCAACAAACATGTAGCGAGCACCTACCATGAGCCAGGCACTGTGCTTGGCACCGGGATACAAAGATGAATAAAAACAGGGTTCCTGCCCTCGAGGAGCTCACACTCTAGGGGGAGACAGACATGGAGATAAGTAATGACAGCAAGGTCAGGTGCTCCGCTCGAGGAAGTGCCGTGCGGGAGAGGCTCTCTGCAGCTGGAGAAAGGACTGTGCTCCTTCCGGCTCTGCACTGCATCGGCACCAGCGTTCCCACAGGCTGCCTGATTTCCATTTTTCTCGCAGGAAAAAAATGTAAACAGTGAAATCCCTGCTTCTTAGGCGAACACACTGCTAGACAGATCTATGTCCTAGCCTTTCTCTTAATGTCTCTTTTAATGATTGCTGACTCACGCTTAATTTTCAAAGGCTGGCTCTTTCAAAGGAGTCTGTAACTGCTGTCTTAAGCGCATTCTTTCAGCGCCACGGTGGTTCCTGCGTGATGGAGGCTCCAGCGGTCATTAGTGAGGTGGGGATGGGATACCTCATGCCCTCTCTACCTTAGCACCTGCCCAAGGGTTCTTAAGCCACACCGGCTCGCCATGACTGCGAAGTGTTTCCATGCCAGAAAGGAGGCAGACAGAGAGCAGAGGCAAGTGGAAAAAGTGTGCGGTTTCCCAAGCCCTTCCCGCGGCCTGTCACCCACCCATTCCGCAGTGACCTAGCAGATGCAAGCATTTGCAGCTGTCCGCTAACGGGAGTAAAGCTCAGTTAGAATCTCAGGGTCCTAAAATATTCTAATGATGCACAGACTTCTGTGGGGGGGGTAAAATAAAGAGTCAAGGTCTAAAAGGACGATTTCACATGATTTTGAAATGCTATTGAGGGCATTGATGGGTACCTGCAAAAATATTTTTGAGGCTCAAAAAAATTGAACATACTTCAACTTAAGATGTGTTAAGAGGAGACTAGTAAATAATAAGGTGGGCTCAGTTTATGTGACCCTCCTTACTTCCAGTCAGTACTTTAAATCTTACCTGGATGCCTGTGAGACAGATAAACGGACACTAAGGTTTATTTGGAGTTTTCTTGTTTTTTTTTTCCCTCAGGGAAAGTGCTAAAGACTCAGTGGTGAATGGGGAGAGCCCACATCAAGTGGCTTTAGAAATCTGGGTTCTACAGGTTGAGAATCTAACTCATTTCAGCATGGTAATTATGACTGCTTTCCCCAATGTCACTAATCACCTCTGTACCCCAATTTCATCTGTGTGATGAGGGTGATAAGGCTGCGGGAAAGCCACTATCAGCGACGACTCAGAGAACCACAGGACAGTGTGTCTGCCAGAGGCCACATGACTGCCAGAGAGCAGCCAGGACTCTGTTCAGAAGTCCCCTTCCCTCTGCACCTCACAGCTGTCCGTCCAATCACGTGGAATTTTCTGGATGTCTCACAGCCATTTTAAGGAATATCAAGTTAGGGTCTACTGGAAAAGGCGGCAGCATGAGGGCACTGGCTGAGAGTAAGGGTCCCGGGAATCTCATACTCTTTGGCTTCCCAGTCCTCATTTTTTAAAGAGATCATCTGGGATCATATAACCATATAACAACTACCATGTACCAGATACCTGCCAGGAGCTAAATTGGCCCTTAAGTTTACATTCTCATGCCCACCCCTGTTTTCTGTTCTAAATGCATCATTTTGGACATACCTTTGAGTGCACTTAAAAATGACCCTATGGCTGTGATCCTAGACTGGACAAATGGCTTTCCAAGATGGGAAGCCCACGCCCAGGCAGCAGGGTTTCTGGGCCAGTGCTGCTGGGTGCCTGTCTCTCTGCAGTGTTCCAGGCAGCGGGCTTTGAATGATCCTTGCCTGGCTAATGCGTCCTATGTGGGCTGCTACTGGGTCCACTCCAAGACATTGCTTAATCCCATATGAGAAAGAATTAGCCAGAGTGCATGCTCCGTTGCGGCTAATCTACAGAATTTTTTTGAGGATTAGGTCAGCATTAAATAAGTACATTACTCATTAAGCATTTAAAAACATCTAGTAGTAAGATCACTAAAGGAATATTACTTTGAAAAAGTAAAGAAAAAATATACATGTCTATTTGAGACAGGTCTCATGTAAGCCTCAGGTTGACTTAAAAGCCTGATCCTCCTGCCTCTTCCTCCCAAAGGCTGCAATCAGAGGCACGGATTACCGCGCCTAGCTGGAAACAGTATTCTTTTTCAGCAGCATTTAAAGACTGCTTTCAAATCCTCACATTTTAGTTCCTAAGACTTTAGACTAGCCTTCTGCCACTGGTCAGTTTCAGCAGGGAGGACACCGGAGAGACAGTGGGTCGAAGCGGGTCCCCTGGTCAAGAACGGGACCTGTGGGTGCCTTAAGTAGTATCTCGGCTCACCAGCTCTCTATGCACTCTGAATAAAGGGGCTGGAGACGGGCATGATGATGCGTGCCTGCAACCCCAGCACTCAGGAGGCTGAGGCAGGTGGCCCATGAGTAAGTTGAGCCTGGGCTACAGACCAAGACCCCATGTTTTAAAAAAGCAGACAAAAACCCTACCACCGAACTCTTAAGGGGAAGCACTGGACAAGTGTGAAAAGTAAAAGCAAAGGCTCCCGAGATACTTTCTTTGTCTGATGCTGCAGCTGGGGCGGTGAGGACTTGCCCCTCTGTATCTGTTAGGGACTATCTATGTCAGCATCCCCCAGTGTGGTGTTCACACTTGAGCCACTAGGAAAGCCACACCAGTTAAAGGTGGGCATGACTAAAGGTCTGATGTCACCAGAAACAGCTGCTGAAAGCCAGAGAACTCACATGTTGAGGTTATACACAGGAAAGGTGGGCGAAACATTCACTGAAGCCCGAGAAAAGGTGACGTGGGAGTAGGATGATGGAAGGGACCCTAAGGGACAGTGGCCGTGGCCCTTGAGGCTGACCGGTGACCCAATGCAGAAGTACTATAGAACGGAGATGGTACAAGAGTAATTACAATAAACAAAAGCAGAGGATGTGTGAGGGGGGATTAGCCTATGGTCCCACCAGGCTAAAGCACAGCCCCAGGGTCAAAGGTCATCTCAGCGACTGCTCACCCCAGTGGTGAAGCCATGAATGCTGTGACTTCACCATGTACTTTATCGTCCCGTCCGAGCACGTGCTCAGACGCTGGTCAGGGCAGACAGCCTTCCTACTTGGCTGTAGTTCTGCACGTAAGGGGAGGCTCCACGGCAGCTATGATTAAAGACGCGACGCAAAGATGTCCTTCAGCACTGAGCTGCTCTGAGCTGCACAGAAACCTTCTGTTGCCAACACTGTGGTTGGCCTGAAGTGTTTAACAGAAGCCAATTTTTCGATAACAGACACACTAAATTACATTTGAAGTGGCAGCTGTGGGGAGGGGATGGATTCTGTCTGACACATAAAAAACATTTTGGGACTCAAGCTGATGTGAACATCAAATCCAGTCTTCGTGAGAACACCAAATATGTGTATTCCAGATGGATGGAAAAAGGGAAAAAAAAGATTCATGTGGTCACCTTGGGGACCCATCCGCTGAAGTTGCCACACTGCCGGAGATGTGGTTCGTGCTGTTCCTGGAGACTGTCTTGACCACTGTTACAGAGGTGCCACCCAGTGACACCACATAACACAGGATGTCCCTGGCCATCCACGGTACATTTTATGTTTGCAATTCCATTCCAGGTCCCCAGGTGCATGGCACTACTAAAACACCAGGCACACCTAAGGATACTTACTCTTGCAACAATGCTTGCGGGGGGGACACTGAGTTCATTAAAGGGGGTGACATTTCTTCAGGGTAATAGTCTGTCCTCTGTGGTTCAATTCCAGGTTCTATTTTAATTTTTTTCTGTAATATGGGCTTCTCATAGGATTCAATTACAGGTACTAAAAAATAAAAATAGAAAAAAATCATTCTACATATGATGTATCAATTTCAGCTGTAAAGCTCACTGCCTGGGCACACTTATGTATGCTTATTTCTTCTCTGGCTAGGGTTATACACAGCAGGGCTCAGTTTGCGAGGGATCCTTACTTCTTTTGAAGCAGAGAGAGAGCCCTGCACTTCAAGATGACTCTTTCTTACAAAGTCTAGCTATCCCTACCTTTAGTCCCCAGTCTATGGCTGGTACATAGGTGCCTTTTAAGAGCCATTAGCAGCAGGATCAGAAAGTACTGAAGTCCCTTTTGTTCCCAGAACCATGCTGGCACTCAGTAAATCAAAGTGTAGTATATACTGTGAAAATAACTAATTATTGGACCTTCTCTCAATACCAACACTTCAAAACAAAAGCAGAAAGAGTTGCCAAGGGGCAGGTGATCCTTCTGAGGATGTGACAGCTCTGCCTAGAGGCCTCACCAGACTCCTGAGGGAAACGTGGTCTACTAAGCAGGTGCCCCAGTGCAAGGGCACAGGAGAATTACCTTGCAAGCTACTGTTTGAATTGTCCATCTCTTCTGACAAGGAGACCATGAGTGGCTGCTGGAGGTGGCTGGTGTACATGAAAGGAACAGGCTGCACCACGACGGGCTGGATGACAGGGAGGATGCTGGGGCTCCGGATTCCATGTCTGGTCAGCGCAGCTGCCATCACCGGCGGCATGGACAGCGGCATGCTGAAGGGCTGCACTCCAGGAGAAGGGGGTGAGTATTTCTTAATGGGCGGGCTGGAGGGCGGCATGCTCAGCACAGGTGACGCTCTCCGGTGCGATGGAAACTTGAGGGAGGAGGGAGAACTGCCAGCAGAGGGTGGTGATCCCCGCTTGTTCACAGTGAGGTCTACTGGTTCCATCTGGATCCCGTGAGTAAGGCCTTCTGGGGTCGGGAAGAACTTGTCGGGTAATGGCGTGGGGTAAATGACCCCATATTTGTTGGGTTTTATTGATTCTATGTAATTCGATGGGTAGGACTGTCAGAAATGAGGGGGGAAAAAAGGAAAAGTGTAAAGAGACATACTTTTGAGGGAATGTTTAGCAAATGCTATCAATTAGGCTGTTGGGCCCCAGGGAGAACTGAACGCTATGTTTTCACATTCAGTCTGAAGGCCAATACCTGCCTGGACGCGTTCTAAAATGGCTTGTCTACATCACCAAAAGCTTGCAGCCTTCCATAAGGGTTAACACTGCTGCCACCAAGGACAGGTTGAACCATATGACCTGTTTTTTTTTTTTGAGTCTCACTGTGTATCCCTGGCTAGCCTGGAACTTACTATGTAGACCAGGTTGACCTCAAACTCAGAGATCCACTTGCCTCTGCCTTCACCGTGCTGGGATTATGTAGTGCGCCCCCATGCCAGCACACTGTTCCTTCTGAGCTTCCCTGCTGTGGCTTTGACTGGGATTATTCCTGGAATTACACCCTTTCTTCACTAGGCCCAGACATGCGGAATCTCTGCCTGTCTATGAACTACAACTGTTCGCCCTTATTGAAATACCATTCTGAACCTAGTGCCTTCAAATGACCCAGGAATAGGGGGACCAGGCAATGAGACTGGTCTGGTGTCACTGGTTCTGGTGTCACTTTCTTTCCTTTTCTTCTCTCTCTCTCTCTCTCTCTCTCTCTCTCTCTCTCTC
>LOJH01008497.1:19167-29535 GCA_001685095.1 Ellobius talpinus
CACACACACACACACACACACACACACACACACACACACACACACACGAGATTCATTGGTCTCAAACTCCGGAGCAATATATAAAGCAAGATAAGTGTCTGGACCCCTTGACTGTTAACAAGAGCTTCTAGGGGGATCCATGTGTGGTGGTATATGCTTAGATCTCAGCACTTGAATGCCACAAGTTCAAGACCAGCCAGGGCTCGTATGAGAGTTAGGAGCAAAGGCTAGCTTTAGTTTCACATACCCATGTGACCATGTTTATTAATTCTGTAGTTAAACGTTTAAAGACACAAAGGGGGAAGACGACAGGAAGGACAGGAAGCAAGCGGAGTGCACTAACATCAGGCTGCCTGTTCAAAACAGTGGCAGAAACTGCTCTTACCAATCGCCTGGCCACTGCTTTAGGTTTCAGGGGTTCTGGTAAGGAACCAGGAAAGAGGGGGCATAACTCTTGGCAGGCAGAATGCTTGCCTAGTACCAAAAGGCCCTGGGTTCAATACTTCATACTTCATATTAAGGTTAGTTAATATTTAAACCATGAACTAAAAAGGAAGCTAAGGCCATAAGAACTGGGGTCTTTGTGCGGCGCTGTGCTCTGCAATTACTCCTGTATCCTTTTTAAAAGCTCTTTCCTACTTTTGAGACAGGGTCTCACTAAACAGTCTTGGCTGAGCTAGAGCTCACCAGTAAACCACACTGGCTTAGGATTCAGCTCCACACCTGACTCTGCCTCCCAAGTGCTGGAATGACATGGGCACCACCACTCCTCACTCATTTTTAAAACAAGGATTCTGAAATCTTACCACACTGGCAGCGATCCTCAAAAGAACCAGTAGGTGGCACACTAATACAGGCATTGGTGCCTTAAGATACTGGCAGAAGACAGGCCTGTGCCCGCCTCAAGGGTCTTTAAAGCCTTGTGGGTTTTAACCAAGCTGAGGAATCCTATTAACCACTTTATGTGGGTATTGCAGGAATGAGGAGCCTCAAATGCGGGGTTTTTTTTGTTTGTTTTCCCAAACACACATTTATATCTTAGTTTTGTTTCATTCAACTCTCAATCTAAATTAAGCAATGGCAGGGATAAAACAGCAAAATCTCCTTTTATTTTCAAAACTAAGTTACTGAAATACTTAAAAATCAACAATATAGAAAATTATTTTGGCCCAAATAACTTTTCATAATTGGAGCAACTGGGTCAATTTTCAGGGAAGGGCCCGTAAAAACTGATTTTCAATTGGAAGTAAAGTCCCTTCCAATCCCAACCCCCCTCCACCCACATGTCTACTTTTGACTGCAAGGGTTAGATTGTATCAAGGGTCAGATATCTGTCAACATACAAAACTGTAGAATTACACATTAGAAACCTGGCGAGCCATTTCAGTGACTTCTAGAAATGATACAGCTCATTGTACAACTGCTTCAAGACTTCTCAGTTTGCTGAAGACGAGCAAGATTTGCCTGACTCTCTTCTCTTTTTTATCCCTGTTCTTTGCCGGCGTTTCTTTCCTCAAATCCTCAAAGGGTCCCTATGTGACTATCTCCCCAACCCAGCCTGAACCTAGGGCTTGTTTGTCCCAATTACCCTCTTCCCTCAAAGGGAACCCCAGCCAGGTGTGCGGAGAACAGAATCATTAAACAACAGGCAACAGTCAGCAAGTGCCCTTTTCACTCTGCTGAGTGAATTTCAAATAAGGAAGTAAGCTAGTGGTCCCCGGTCCCCACCATCCCTCTCCAAAGGACCTTAGGGACAAAACCTGAGCTCTGTGTATCCTGGCCAGGAGGGCAGGCGCGTCCCAGGAGCTGAAATACCTCTGGAAACCTTTCTTTAATTTCTTTAGCAAACTCTTCGAATGCTCCCGGGGAATAGAACGGTAGGGAGCGCTGTGCAAAGGCCCAGGCCAGAGACACGGGAGCAGGCACCCAAGTCAGAGGCTAGCTTAAGGAGAGCTAGCGCTGGCCGGCACCTACCTGGAAGGGTGTCCAGTTTCCACACCACCAAGTCTTTTCGCCCACCTGAGTCCTCTTGTTGACTGGAAAAGAATCCCACGGAATAGCTCCAAATCTTTACCTCTCATAAATTATGTTTGCATTACCATGTTTTGTCAAAGGGAGAGAGCCGGGAATTATTTCGCTGCAGATGGAATATAATGATCCCGAGAGCAAACAATCCGCCCTCCTCCTCAGCGAACAGGCCACCCAATTTTACTTTTCTGCCTCCACCCATCTGCTCCACCCCATGGAGCATTGCCAGGGCGAGTCCAACTTGTCCAAACAGGACATGGCTTCAGATAAGATTCTGCCCACACCCTGTACTTCGGAAAGACCGGGTGAAGCAATTGACTTCACATGTAAATGAGCACAGGTGCAAGGGTGACAAGCAGGCAGAGTCCCTCAACATCTCCACACCACCCCCTTCCAGCAGGGGTAGGGCTGGGAGACCCCAGCCTATACTACCCTCTCAAGTTCAAGGGCACCTGCTTAGTGCTTGGGTTTCATTCCTTTTCCTCCCTCATGCTCCCTGGCAAGTCTGTGTTTCAGTTTTCAGGGCAAGCAACCCAAGTTAAACTGAAAAATACCCACAATGTCTAATCCCGCTGTGTACACAGTTCCAAAGGCCTCGTAAGCCCTTGCAGCTCTCCTCTGTGAGGTGTTATATAATCACATCCAGAAGGACTGCGGGAGGCCACACTGCCTCTCATCTGCCTGGCTCACTAGGTGCCTCCCTATCGCTGGAGACCCACCTCACTCCACCCTGCTGGGCCTCCACCCATGCGGCCCCGCCCTACAGGGAGTGGGAAGGCTGGGAGGGACCTGACTGGCTCCAGGCTGCAGCCAGTTCCTGGAAATTCCAGCCTGAGCAAGGATGGCAAGGATCTTAAAAAGAACCAGAAAGAACTGTGGGGGAACAGGGGGGGCGGTATAGTTCCTGATGCGTGGAGTGTCCACTGAAGCGGACCTCAGAGGGCTGCACCTTCAGACCCACAACTGTGCAGGGGAAACTGCCCTCCTCTTCAAGAGGAAACACAAACCAGAAATTGCTTGCAAACCTTCCTCCTCCTGGTCCCCTCTCTAAGGGTTGCCCCTCCCTCCCTTCCATTTGCCTGATTTTCTGGTCTTTCACCATAGAAACCGAAGGTCACCTGTGAACCCCGCCCCACCCCTTTTCTCTCCACCTCCACCACTGCCGTGGGGTGGGGGGCAGGTTCTCGGGCCTCCTGCGGGGAGTCTGTGACCCAGCAATGCAGCCCAGCCCCCTTGCCTCCGGTCCCTACCTCATCTGGTCCCTCCTCCTCCAGGGCAGCCTGGGGCTGCCAGGGTGGGGCAATACTGCCTGTGTTTGTCACCAGCTTCCTAAGGAGCCCAGGCTCTCCCGAGTGGCCCTGCCTCCCCCCCACCCCCAATCCTAGGCTTTTGTTCATTTTTGGCCCCGACGCTGGGCAACAGTGTGGAATGCCCCCTCCTCTTCCGGCTTATCTAAATCCGCCTAATTCTTCAAAGACCTGCTGAAGGCCTCCCTATGTGGCCAGCTGACTGGTCCCTAATACATCCAGGTTGGCCGCCTCTTACCTAGACAAGCTGGGTGTGTCCCCCAGCACCGCCAGAAGGGTCCAGGCAGGTGCCTCCCCACACTTTAGGAGGCTCCCTCCCTCTTTCCAAGGGAGAATGAAAAAACAAAGATGTTTCTTTCTATGTCAGGCCCAAGGAGCTAACAACAAAACAAGCCACCCCTCCCCCCAGTAATAATAATTAATTGCAAGCAGCCAAGCCTTGAGTAGGACTTCCGCAGTCTTGTCCTTCGTGTGCTCGAAACGTTCTTAAGCCCATTCCAAGGGTGAGGGAGGGCCCAGCCCTACAGGAAATTAATGATCAAAACTTCCTTAAGAAGTGACTGCCCCTCACCTCACTCCAGCCTATCCAGTCTCGGGGAGACCTCACCACTGCCACCTTCAAACATCTTTTTCTTGCCCACCCATGGAGGCCTTTTAAATAAGCCTGGTGTCAAGCGCTCTGAAAATCTAAACCAGAACAGTTAAGAGAGGGGAGAAGGAGGCAGCTATAGGTGAATGGTTGTTTAGGCCAACTTTTTTTTTTTATGACACTTCTGCCTGGTTTGCTGGCAAATGCTGATATTCCCAGTCTCAGGTGGAATCACAGAAATTCTTACATATTTGACCCCAGCCTGGGCCACAAAGAAAGACCCTGTCTCAAAACCAGAGAGGACTACTGTTGTTGACCAATGAAAGCAAAAGCTATGGGATGTGTCCATCCTGCTGGTCGCCACCACGTTTATGACGAATGGCCTGTCCTTTCTTTGCTCATCGACGTCACGTCTTCTCATCTCAGAGATGAAAACACTTGAAGGGCAAGGCTCAAAACCCCACCAAGTTCACACAGCTGGAGAGCCAGGTCACTGACTTCCAGGCTGGCCATGGGGCACACCACTCGACTGCCACCACAGATGGTACTGCATACTATGAGCTGGACAGTGACTTCTAAGAGACTGGTCCTTGGGGGACATGGGACTCAGTGCTGACCTTACAGCAGCCAACCGGAATGATTTTAACCCCCTCCACCTGGCGCTGGCTGCCTGCCCCTTCTTTCGAAGCATATCTGGACACAAGATCAAAAGCCAGATTCTGAAGGTCCTGAATTCGGTTATTATTCTTGCTAGCCAAAGCACCTGCAATTGGCCCATAAAACTGCTGAGAAAAAATTGGCAGCTTTACCCAAGTAAATACGGAAATCCTCACAGTAACTGTACAAAGGTGGAGGGGGTCAAGCCTCCATCCCCATTTTAGAAATGAGGAAATGGAGGAAGAGGTGAGGTGACTCGTCCACATTGGTGGAAAGGCAGCCAAGAACCAAAGTGTGCCTGTTTTCAGACCAGGGAGCCATCTTTGGGTGGAATCACCTCACCCTGGAGTCACTCCCCAATACGGAGGGTGTGGTGTGCACACTGGTCCATGGTAAGCAGAGCCGTGGGGAGGTTCCAACAGCAATTAAGATTTCAAAACGCCTTTTCAGGTTGGATCACTCCCGGCAGCTCCCCTCCATCCTGTGGCATAACTCAGAATGATTGCACACAATGCGAGATTAGCAGGAATAACTAGGTGCTCAATAAATACCTGGGAGATGACCAAATATGTGGATGTCGAACTACACTTCTCAGGTGGGATACACATGAAGGCAAGAGTCCGGGTTGAACACCGGTCCGAGACCAGTGAAGCCAGCGCCTCCTATACTGCCAAGAGTGAACCCTTTAGAGTTAGAGGAGGCAAAAGTGCCATGTTTGAAAAGGGTGAGCAGAACAGGAAATTGATCTCCCTAATCAACGTATTTGGGAGTGGAAAGCTTTGAAAGTACCAGGGTATAAAGTACAAGCACAGATAAAAAGGAGTGGACATCCGTGATTAGCCGCCAACAGCAAGTTCTTGGAAAGAATGGCAGAGGCCACAGGAGACAAACCCAGGCTGCTCTCCAGCGTAGTATGCCTGACTTCAACAATCTCCGTTCCCTCTCAGCTGTCCAGGTCCGGCTGCGCTCCAGGGATGGGGGTTGATTCCAGCTCCGAACCATCCCTTGCCTGATCCCTACACCTTCCAAAGACTGGCAAGTGGGGTACGTCCCAGGCTAGGCTGGGCCCAAGATGGTAGTCCTGGGAGGGTTTTCCTCTTGGGTTCCCCCCTTTCTGGAAATCAGGGGGAAAGCTAGTCCAGGGGTTGAACAGAGTACATGGGAAGCCAGGAGCTTGCTTCTTGTCAGTTGTTGCTCCATCTTCACCCCAACTCTACTCCCTCCCCCCACAAAGTTAGCTGAGGAAATGGTAACGCATCCAGCCTGCAAACACAATGGAAATGAATTTCAAAAACCTCCATCAACCAGTTTTGCCAAAGAACTTCCCTCCATGCAGACCAAGGCACAGGGGACAGGGTTTCTTTAATGGTGCCCTGAAGAGGGTCACAATCCACAGTCTGGGGCGTGGAGACAGTTGAGAGGCAAACATGCTTCTTCTCTTTTTGCTTTCCTGATTTGTGAAGCCTCTACTGCGCGGTGCTTCTTTTAGTGCTAACTTTCAAGGAAGAAGTCTTTGGGGTGGGGTGGGGGAGCAGGGCTACCTCCTGTAGACAATACTCTCCCTTATCAGGGCAGACTCTGTCTGGTTTCCTGTCTCGGAGCTCTGGCGTGACTGGCGAAGATGAGAAGCAGGGTCTGGACAAGACCATCCCCTCCTCTCCCAACTCACTCTCAGAGGCGTGGCTGAGAAAATAATCACTCAGCTCACCAGGTGTTAATTGCTCTAAGATTCTAGGGATTTCTTCCCCATAAAAGCTAGGGTCAATGATAACCAGTCACCTCAGGAAAGCAGCCCAATTTCCAGAATAATGTAATTCCTACTGTTTAAAGGACAAGGCTGCTTATGTTTTTTTATAAAATGCAAATGTGTAAAACCAGCAAGAAATACTGAGGAGGAAGGCCACCATTTATAGCAAAAGTGTAGATCTAGAAATAGAAGAAAAGGCAGAACCTGGAGACAATGAAGTTAAATTAAGCATGATGGGTTCTACAGTGGAGCGAGGAAACTACTGTTCCCATGTCGTATAATTATAGCAACTACAAAAAAAAATTCCCCAACAATTTAATACAGCATTTAAAAGCCTGCAGCACTTCTGATAGACTAGATTAAACCCTAATCAATCTTATTAGCCACTTCCCTGTCCCCACCCAAACAGAAAGAATGATCTGGAGAAAACCTCATCAAGACTGTTTGACCCTATATAGTTGGAATAAAAACTTTGGAATAAAAACAAAAACAAACAAAAAACCTTGCTTCAATTTGGATGACTTATGAACTTCAGCTTAAAGGTCTCTTTTTCTACGAATCAGCTTAATATTTCAAGTTGCCTTGTTCCAAGGAAGAAGGAAAAAAAACCCAACCAACCCTGAGAATTTCGAGGACTCCCAAGATTTTTCAGGGAAGGCATCACTAACCAACTGTTTGGCTCTGGTAACTTTGGGCATGAAGCAGATGGGATATTTCACTTTGGATCACTTTATATTTTCCTTGTGTAAGGCCAGCAGGTTGGGATATTAACTACCTCCTCTCTACAGAGTTCAGGCCTGATTCTGTGTTAGCATCTCTTGAATTAGCTCCACCAGGCATCATTGTAGATCATTCCTTTAGGGTTTAAAGAAAATCCCCAAGTAAGTTTGTAAAAAAAAAACACATAAAAGTCCCCACCCCCAACCCTTTCTTTAAAAAAAAAAGAAAAAGAAAAAAGTTTTAAGAGCTCAGAGGGGGGAAAATACCCAAAACCTTGTTACAGTAGGTTTTAAATAGTTTATCCAGACTGATAAAGCCACAGTGAAAGACTGAAAAACTGATGTTATGAAAGATACACATCTTTCTGTTTTCAAAACAAAAGATTACAATTTTCCAAACTATCATTAAAGAAAACCAACCAGCACCTAGCTCTTCTTTTCCTTAAGATTTTTATTCTCAAAATGTGCTGGAAATCAACTCTAGGATAGAGTAACCTCTTTGTCCCTAAAAAATTACTCTGTTGGTTTAATCTTTATCCTTAAAAGAAATAACCCTGGGACTTTTTTTTTTCTCTTCCTCAATAAATGCCATGCTTAGCTTGAATATTTTTTCTAGAGATTTCTCCTTCAAAACAAGCAAGACTTTCCAACTCAGCCCAGGTGGCCAAGATATTTAAATTCTCCATCCCCAGGGCCTACCTTGGGCAGCCCAGGGAAAACGAACAAGGGTGGGCCACAACTTTCGCATAATGCTAGGTCTTCAACTCTTGTTGTCAATCCTGATCTAAATCTGACAGCTTCAGGGCAATGGGCCCATCTTAAAACCAGAGCTCTACCAATCTTCCCAGGAAAATCACAAAAACAACTTCCTTCAGATGTGTCAGTATGCCCATGAACTCCCCCACATCATAATCCAACGATAGAATGTTTTAAAAGGTAAAAGTATTGATTTGTCCCTATCAACAGTGGAGCAACGGGTGTGTGCCAAAAGGTTAACTGACTTCTCATTATGACATAACACAGGCATCTTAAGCAATGATAGATGCTTAAGCGTAGAGACATGATAACTCCTGGGTGGGGATACGGAGTTGAGGGGCAGGGACCATGGCCTGGTTTAGGCTACTGATCCACCAGAAAACAGCCTGAAACAGGAAAGAGCACACATATGCCACTTGGAATGTATGACGCAAAGCCCAGCCTTGAAACAAAGAACAGGAAACAGCCCGGCCGGCAGTGCTGGAGAGAGAGCGCAGAGAAACATTTAGCCGGCCCTCCCTGACCCTATATTCATGAGCAGCTGGAGTTTTTTAAGACAACAACAGGGGGGTGGAGGTGTTTGTTCTATGGGTGTGAATAATAGCACCAGCTTTCTACAGGGGACCTGCCCTATTTACAAACAGGAGCTGCCACCCAGTAAACACCCCGAGTGCACATGTGATAATCATCTTCAAGCTGCAGAGACCTTCCAAATTACCTAGTGCCAGCCTCCCTCCTGATTTCTTTTGTCCCTTCCAGCCAGGTCCCAAGGGCTAGTAGTAGCCCCCAGCCCTGACCAAACTCTATGCTGGGATAACAATTTGAGGCAGAAACCATGCATGTTGGGGAAAATCACAAGAGAGCATTGCTTTAGGAATCCAGGTTACAGCTGGGTTACCCTACAGAAGTCAAGCTGGACCAAGTTAAAGCCTCCCTTGGTCAAAACTAAATTGAAGACCCAGACTTTGGCTATGTAGCCACTCGAAAATTTCATTCTTTTTCAAATGTAGAGAAGGACACAGCTACTCATCACTGGTTCTCCACAAAAACCTACTGAAATCCCCCCTTTTTGGGAATGTGATTATTTTCACTCCTGGCAATTCATTTACTCCAGAAGTGCTTGGCAATTCACAAACTGCAGCACCATTTTTGGCCCAGATATTTTATCAATGCTTACTTTCTCTTAGGTATTAAGGTAGCAAAGCCCACTTAAAGTCCCTCCTGCAGTATTTTCCTTTATACTTTGTTAGCCAAGATGCTTTAACTCAACTCAGGTTTCCATTATCAGAGACTTAAGGATTGGTCCGTAGACAAAACTACAGGTAAAAAGAAAAAGGGGTGGGGGGAGGGGGAAGGCATCGCTGTACCCATAGCAACAAGATTGGATTTTAATGTAGAAACTTCGCCGCAAAAAGACAATAGCTTTCCCCACAGCTATGGAGTTTCCTATGGCACAAGGCTTTGCGACCCAAGCAGCTACTTTTCTTTGTTATTCTCACATCTCAGTTCTTACACTTGTACTTCCCTTCACGGCAGCCAAATGATCTCCACAATGCACCTTCCCAGGACTTAAGCAATGCTGTCGGTCTGCAGCTTTTCTCCAGGGAACTTAAATTAATCAAACATCTTCTTTCAGGATTCCATTAACAGCCTAAGGTTAGCAGGCACGTTTAGGCCAAGAAATAACTCAGAGGGATCGTTCTTCAAAACACAGCAACTTGCAAAATTAGAATGTTTATGTTACATAGCTTTTTCCCTCCTCAAGACTTCCCTGGGGTGAGGGGCATTTATCATGCAAGCAGAATTCATTTTAAAAAATGCACCTCAAATTTATGCATAAAATACTCACTTATCAACAACTGGCCCATGCTCACCTAATCTTGCTTAGTAACACGATTCTAAATCTAAATGAGCACAGAATACCAAAATTCATACTTTTCCCATACACCAGACTCTCCTGAGAATAAAGTATCTTGGACAATATTAGAGGAAAAAATTGATTCTTAGAATAAAATCTCAACGATTCCAATGTTTATTTTGAAGAAAAACAAGGCGAACAATTTTCAGTGTCCATTTAACCTGAATTATCCAAAGTCTCATTCATATTCAACTACTACTATTGTGTCCTGCAGGAAAATTTACACAAGTGTTTCTGTTATCTGCCAAAGACGTGGATATGACAATTCCAACTCTTATCTGCCACCTCCAAGGTAGCCACTCTGAAATGTTAGGGTCCTGGTCCACACAACAGTCTTGTGGGTCCCTACGCGGCTCCGGTTCCCTAACATCGAAGGCGCTCTCCATAGCCAGCCGAGCTGCAATCCTTTGCTTCAGGCATTGCGGCAGGTTCTCTCAAGTCCCCAAAGGCAGACTCTAGGTTCTTTTCCTCCCCCTCTATCCCTCCCCAAGCCAAATGACCCGGCAGCTAGTCCGCTCTGGGTACCAAGTTGGGGTCTGGGTACCAAGTTGGGGATGCTCTTGAAGTCCCAATCACCCCCAAGTTTCTCGCCAGGGGCGCCGGAGGCTGGGCTCCAAGTTTGCTGGGGCGGGCAGCAGCTTGGGGCT
>LOJH01008498.1:0-29532 GCA_001685095.1 Ellobius talpinus
ATCACTCCTCCCGGGGTGCAGAAAAGCAGGTTTTTCTGTTCACCAAACAATTATTCATTTCAAAGGGTTGGGGCAAGTCTTGCAGAAGAGAGCTGGAAGAAACACACATTTATTAAGGCATTATTGGATGAGTGTGGACCTTGAAGCCCAAAGGCTAAAGTCTGAATCTTGGACCTGCTACTTATTTGCTGGGGAATTTCAAACAACTATCTTCCTTGCTCCAGGTGTAATAAAGGTGGTAATATCTACAGTGCCTTGTGGACATAACTGGGATGGAGTTCAGACTCTGGCAGAAACTTGACTCCCCTTTCGAAAGGCCCAAAAGAAATGACATCTGTAATATACAGTTATGTCCTTTGGTGTTGAGGAAGCAAGTACATGGAAAGAGTCTCTCTCTTTCTCTGTCTCTCTCTGAAACATCTGAAGTCAAAGAACTACATATATGATTTTATTCACAGAAAAGGAAGTTGTTAAGATTAATGGCTAGTCTATAATATACAACCACCAAAGAGCAAGCATGTGTTTTAGCTCTACGACCAGGCTTGTCACAGCACACATTCATCACTCTGGAGATGCTCGGGAACCAGCGTCCATTGAGATATGAGATTAGGGAATTCAGATTCAAGACCGGCATCCTAGTGTTCAATCTAAGCAGTTGCAAAAGGCTTCACACTCAGGGTTCCCGTGCTAGCCCCAGGACTCTGCCTTATTCACTGTGAAAATTTTAATAATATTTGAACAAGGACCCTCTCAATTGCACTTTTCTTCTAAGTCTCCCAAATGATGTAGTCAGTGCTGGTCTTGTCTTTAGACAATTACTTCTTTACAGTCCTCCTCACCCTTATTTGGTATAACTAAATCACCTGGAATAAAGGCTTATTTGTCACTGTGGTATACTAGTATATGGACGCAGTGTCACAGCGCATACCTAGATATTGGTATAATTGTCCCCATTGGATAGATGTGCAATTTACTCAAGGTTACATGGTTAGTGAGGGGGGTCAGAGAGCATCAGTACTCTGTATTATGTGGTAATAAATGATGAAAGCCTGAGTGGTTACAAGCACTCAGGATAACCAGTTCATAAGTAACAGACAGCATCAAATGCTATTGAATGGCATTGGAGTAGGGCTGATGTGCAAGACAGTGCTGAACCGAGCAACACTGTTGATAGTAAAAGTCACCAAGGATGTACTTGCTTCTTAACATGATATTTGCAAAGCTTTATTTACCTGTTTCCCAGCCTCTCCTCTAGGGGCTCACAAATAGACTGCATTAAACAAACATTTGCTAAATGAATTATATTCCTGCCCCATTCTTCATTCTGAATGAAATTTGCTTCCCTTCCTTCAACTGTATACCTTTGTTTCTGATCATCTTTGAAGCTTCATGCATTTGACATAAGAATGTTCATTGGCAAGTTTGATGGATGGCTATATCAGGCAGAAAGGTTTAAGTTTTAATATTCGATGTTCCTTCCTTTGGTATAATTCTTTTGCTGGTTAATTACCTGTCTTGATGCCACGAGAGCCTTCCGGTCATCATCTGATGTTCACTTCCATGGGGATGCCTAGGAAAGGGTCTAATTTCCAATTTCTCACTGTAAGCTAAACTAGCATCTCTCTCTCCCTCCCTCTCTCTCTTTCTCTCTCTCTCTCTCTCTCTCTCCCTCTCCCTCTCCCTCTCTCTCTCTCTTCCTCCCTCCCTCCTCCTTCATTCCCTCCCTCCATCCCATTTCTGGGAGTTAACATAGGTTTCTCTTGACACTGTCTCACCATGCTTCATTCTGTTTCCTTGGTCAGGAAATGCCATGGGTGGATACCTCTGCCTAAATCCTCTTCGGTGGCCTGTCCCAGGTAGGCAGTCTGGCTCACTAAGAAACTGGCACTGAACCTTTACTGTGGAGGTCAACAGCTTTTAGTGCTGAGAAGACACAGAGGCAAAGCTACAGTGACCGTGGATCCCTGGTGGCCTGTGCCATCCCCACCCAGAGCTCTGAAGTAAGAAGGTACCAGAAAGGTGCCCGTTAAACCCAAATAGCCAAGGGACCACCCCCATCTCAGCTAGTGGGTGGGGATGCCCTTGGAATAACATGACCTCAAGTGAGGTCATGTACAACTGCGACTCCTGAGGACTGACAGCTGGGAGTGCTTGTCTCTGTGGGCTCAGCAGCCGGGGAAACAGCTCTTCGCTCTCAGAAGGAGCATACAAGAAGACAGCATGGTGGCCATTCCTCTGAACCTCCTTTAAACCTGCAGAGCTTTTCCTCTCCAGTGGCTGCATGCCTGACACTTGCTGTTTCTTGGACTTGAAAGATTCTGTGCCTGTCTCTTTCTCTGTTTGATCTGAGTACTTTCAGTTTTCCTTTATGACTGATGTCAAAAGTCAAGTCCTTCTGGGGCCTCTCTTTGTACTCCATGCAGAGTGAGGTTCTATGGCATGCACTTAGTCAGCATCCACTGCTCCCATGTAGTACATTATAGTCTCTGAACTGGCCCCTTGAGATGATTGAGGTGCAGCCCTTTCTGCCTGGTGTGCAGAGAAAACATGCCCCTTCTACACTGTCAGAGAGCTGCACCTTCTCCTCTGTTACACCATTGGCCGCATATTTTTTTGCCTGTTTGATCTTCATTTGTTCACTGAGTAGTTATCAAGCCCCGATTGCCCCTGTGGCTGCTATTCTGTTAAACCTTAAAGTTATAATGACAATTAGCTTCGTTAAAGGATAAATGATAAGTGTTAATCAATGACTCATACATAATGTATAAGTCTGACTTGGACAGAGAATGTAGATGCTCATGAAGCGCACTGTTTTACAGATATAGGATTTGACCCAGTTAGGAAAGTTAGGGAAAGGGGTAGGTTGAATTTACCATTGTAGCACAGCTTGGTAAACTTGGAAACACAGAAAGTGTACAAGGCCAGGGTTGGGAGATGAAATGGAGAATCTGAAGCTGGAAAGGAAGTTAGAGATAACAGCGTTCATCAGGCAAAAAAAGAGAGTGATGCACTGTGGCTGAAGATGCTCACGTGACTACTCATGGCTTACACTCAGAGCTGTGGGAAGTCATTGAAGGGTTTTGTGCAAAAGCATCAAAGTGATCAGATTAGAGATCTGGAGAGATGAGCTGGCTCTCTGTGGGGAGCAGACTGCAGGAGGGTGGGTACACCATGGGAGGCAGTTGGGAGACTCTTCTCAGTTAGCTGTTGAGGTGAAGGTAGCTTGAACAGAGGTTGATCAGGGAGGGCTAGGATTGGGACCAGCAAAGCTGGAGACAAAAACTAAAGCTAGACAAAATATCTGACAGTTCTTGGTGATATTTTCATGTGAATATGGACAATGGGAAGGCCTGTGAGATGGCAGTATTAGATTTGCATTGATGCTTCACCTCTTTGATTCAGTGTTCGATGAAAATGACAAAACTCACACATACAGGGAATGGGGGAGAAGAAGGAGAAGAGGAAGAAGAGGGAAATTGCATTAGGGATCTAAAATAAATAAATAAAATAATAAAACAATCTTCACACACAGTATCTTGCCTATGATCTTGGAGGGATACACACAACTTCTAAAGCCCATTCATGAGCCCCAGGTGAGAAAAGAAACCCAAACTCTTATTCCTTAGTGAATTCTATTAAAGAGATTACTGTAGAATATAACATATGGGACATGTCTGTGGAAGGATGGATAATGATTCAGGGAGGTGAAGTAGAGGATACCGAGAGGCTCTGGATGGTCAAATCACAGTGTGGATGTCTGGATCTAGACAGCATAGCATACACCTTTTTTTCACTGTGAACTGAGCACTCATTAGGTTGCAAGGCAGCACAAGGTGGAAACATCCACACATGGACTCACGAGCCTCCAGGTGGTGAAGAAGAAGACATTTCAAAGTATTAATGTTCCAAAGATCCAAATTTCATCTACAGCAGATGTCTCTCCACAATGCTAAGTACTTTGTACTGAAGAATAAAGCTGTCACCTTATATTTTATGGGAGGGGTTGCATCATTTAGAGATGAAGACAGGCTGCCTATGGCGGGGCGGAGAAGTTAATATCTTGCATCTTGTGATTCATTTTTACCTTGTGGAAGAAGCAGACATGGTAATTGTATTCACAGACAGAGATTTAGAACAGAGTCTGCTTTTGCAGAAAAGGCATTTCAGGAAGCCAATAAAGATAAGAGGGAGGAGAAAGGCATAGGAGGAAGTGTTTGGGTAGGACTTAGTTTGCCTGTGTTAATCATATACTAGGTAGGCGTTTCCTCTCTATGCTTGTTACAGATACAGTTTAGGAATGAGGGAGAACCCCTGTCTGGGTTGTTTTTAAGACTGCCTGGCTTACACTCTAATTAAGGAGCAACTCCCTCTGGAGGACCTTGACAGTGTCTGTGTCTCCACCTGAAGCTGCTTCAGCGACACCCCAGTTTTGAGCAACTCTGACATCAAGTCCTGTACTGCTTACTCAGTGCATTCCAGGACAAACGAATAGGCTTGGTTGTGCCAGATAGATAAGTCCAGCCACTTAGTAGCGCTGGCCAGTGTGCTAGGCTGAGGAATTCTGAGGCTGAGACTGAATTTCAAAAGGAAGAAGGAGGAGAAGAAGAAGTGGAGGAGGAGGAGGAGGAGGAGCAGGAAGAAGAAGAAAACAAGGGTGTAGTGTGCTTCTGTAATCCCACCACTCAGAGGATGAAGTGGGAAGAATGTCCAAGGTCGATATACTGAATTCTAAGCCAGTCAAAAATACATAATGAGACCTGTTTCAGGAGAGAGAGTGTAGGAGAGAGATAGAGCATGAGATAGAGATAAATAGAGAAAGAGAGAAAATGAGAGGAAAAGGAGAGAGAGAGAGAGAGAGAGAGAGAAACTAATTATTGATACCTGAATGTCTGTTATGGAGTCAGGCAAGGAGAATGGGAAGTGTACTCTAGAAAGAAAATGCTCTTTATTTCTCGTTCTTGGACTACATCCTTAATTAGTTAATTAATCCAAATTCTACAACCTACTCTATGTCATCCATTATTCTAGGTGCTAGAGATATAAGCTCTATGTTCACAGTTATCAATGTCTTTAATTAAATTGTGTACTCCTTTTTCATATCCCCCATGCTGACTCTCATCTGGGCCCTTGACTTCCCCAAACCAGGTTCTCTTTTGTACCCACTTCACAGGCCCTTCCCATTCAATTTTCTTCCTCTTCTTTATCTATCTCATGATGTCAAAGGGCCCCTAGTTTGATCCTGGATCTTCTTTTCTTCCAGTGAGACTCTTGTCTTGGTGAACATATCAAGTGCCCATAGTAGACATGTTTTAGGGCTCTAGGTACAAAGAAAACTGTATATGCCCATTGGCCACCTAGTATTTCCACTTTGAGAACTAAAATGTTTCTCAAAAACAAAGCATTCAAAGGGATATTGATCCCCACATTACCTCTATCTTCCTTCAAAACATCACCCCCACCTCAAATCATTGGATTTTCCAGCTCTGGTATGCATCACTGTGCCTGCCAACCTGACAAGGTTTCTTTCCTCCCATTAACTAAGTCACCAGCTATTCAGTTCTGCCTCCCAAACTTTATTGCACTCTTTTCTTACCGGACTGCTCATGTCCCTGCCCAGTGACCTCCTTAACATCTTAGTTGTCTCTAACACTTCTGTTCATGATATGCCCATTCTGAGTCCAGTTTGCAGGCTTCAAGAAGCCAGGACTAATCTCAGATGGGCAGTTGCTAGGGGAAGTGTTTACCAGGAGCATCTATTTATCTTAGGGCCCAAGTGACCCATCCCTTATGATTGTGGGCCTGAAACTATAAAGCCGTAATCATGTGGCAGGATATCAGCGCAGAGAAGCACCGGTCATAATAACATGGTGTGATGTGAGCATAGGGTGGTACTTTGGAGCGACCCCACCCACCCACACCCTGCTAGCCCTGTGGCATTCTAGCAAGGCTGCATTCCTGGCCTCAGATGTAATTCTTGTTCTGTTGTTTACAAACCTGCCTGGGTGCAAGTGCACTTGTCTTTCCAACTAAACTCAGTCTCTCCAAGGTGGAAGGGTGTCCTGTCTGCTCTCTTTGTACCAAGCAGGTTCTTAGGGTGGCTTTAAATGGGAAATGCTCACCTGTCTGTCTCAACAGTTATCGATGTCATTTTCCTCCAAGTATAATATGATGTTTCCTCTTATCAAATTCTCTTAATATGTTAGGAAGATTGCCTATTAGGCCTGTTACAGACCAAGTGAGTCATGATATTTATATTATTAGCATTCCCTAGTTGATGAATTGATGGTCTGAAGGATTCATTAGGCTGAATAAAATGAGGGATTTAGGCTGGGGAGAAGAACGTGTATCCCTAAAAGTGCTTTCTAGGAGAGTGATTTCTGATGTGACATTTATTGTTCATCAGGACTCCTGAAAGTGAAAGATTATATAGGTCATGTTTGTAGCTAATCTGTGTCCTTAACTAATGATGAAGGAATACAAGCACACCGGAGATATTTTTCAAGTATTTATTTATGCATATGTCCATGTATGTACGTGCATACCTCTGATGTGAAGGTGTTCATGCCTGTGTGCACACAGAGGCCAAAAGAAGGTGTCAGATCCCTCAGAAATGGAGTAGCAGGTGTTTTCTGGGTGCCCAGCTTGGGTTTGGGGATCCCAACTCAGGTTCTCATGATTGTCCAGCAAATGCTCTTAACCACTGAGTTGTCTTTTCATACCTGGCAGCAAAGACTTTAACCTACCCTGCATCTCTTAGTAAGAGCTCAGGAAGCTATCTGGACACTGTCCTTCCCATAGCAGATACTCACCAAGTGCAATTCTCACCTATTATCCCCCAGCACAGGGCTCTGTTGTTTGTGCACACCTTGTGTGGAGACATACTGGATATGTGGTACATGACAAATGCTTGGATGGCTAGCTCAGAGTCCCTGGTGATAAGCACTCTGGTCTTCTCAAAACTTCCTGGTTCGCACATTCGGTACACCTCACAGACCATGGTGTGGGGAGTCATAAAGATCTTGAAGATCAAGAGAGACCAGCCCCAGAGAAGCAGTTCTGACTGTCAGTGTGTACAGCCCTTGGCTTGAGAGACCACTTGGTCAACAATAGGTCTGTGTGCAGAGGTAGAAGTCAACCATGTCTGGGATCAGATCCTAAGTGTAAGGAGATTAAGCAGGGGATTAAGGATTTGGGGTTTATGTAAAGGAAGTGAAAATTTAACAGTTAAGGTACCATTGGGCAAGTAGAGGCTCAGTAAGTACCTCTGCACCTACTCCCACCGTCATTGAAAGAATCAGTTGAGGTAATGAGGATTTCATCGTCCCTGGTTATAGCAAGATGCTGTGTGCTCAGACTGTGGTCCTTAACAGTAGCAGCAGCAACAATCTTAATCCAAAGAATATCAGACTATTGGTTTCTTAGCCCCTAGCCCAGACCTCCAGAATCAGAATCTCAAGTTTACATCAAGTCTGAGTGCCGGCAAAAGGAATTTTTAGTCCTGTAAGTACTTTTTTCCTATAGCATCCCTTGGTAAAAATGAAATGTGCCCGACTTCTCTCTTTTGCACCGAGAATACGCTTGACCATTAACTGGCACTGAACGGATGACCGCATGAAGACCTTAACCTGTACGGTCTTGATTCCCACCCACTGCTGGGAGCTCTTCTCCCAGTGCTTTCTGCTGCGATAGCAGGGGGTGGGGGTTAAGCGGTGACTGCAGCTGCTGCACACTGGGGCTGATGCCAGCCACAGATGCAGGCATTTAGCATGTGATTAAGGACAGGATAATCCACTTAATGTGGGTTGTGGGAGATATTTGGCAAGAACCAAGGTATTCAAGGGTTGGATTTTAGCTTCCAGAGATAATGTCTTTCCCAATTATTTAAAGCCTTCGGTAACTTGGATCCCACCCAGATAGAAATAAGCCTCTTTAAGACGGACTTCTGTAAATAGGATGCCTGCTCACTTTCTTTTCTTCAGCAGAATCTTGACTCTAATGTGCTATTATGGCATATGACATAGGGGTTTTGTCCAGTCGGGATCTTAGCACTGCTCAAGCCAACTGAACTTAACACCTGTAAAGGAGCACGTCCTTGTTTTGTTTTGTTTCGCTTAGTAGAGTTTACCACTGGCTAACTTAATTAAAAAAATCTATTCCATCATTCAACAAAATACTGCAGTGCCTGGCTTGAGGTTACCATAGTGAATTCGAGAAGCAGTTGCTGTTTCCACTCAGTAATTGCCAGGTGGTGAGGACTGAATGAGAATGAAGCAATTACAGAGAGAGCTGGGGAAATGCAGACAGAGGTGGGAGAGGAAGGCAGGCCAGCCTAGCCAAGGAAGGGCAGAGGGGCACTAAGCTAAGTCCCACAGGAAGTGACCTGTAGGCTGGTACTAGAAAGGCCAGGAGGAGGTAAACAATTGGGGCAGAAGAGAGGAAGTGAAACCTGCACAAAGAACAGATTAAAAAAAAAAAAACAAGAGCAGGAGCCACAGCAGAGGAAGAGGGGAAGCAGTTTACGATCTGGACAACCGGGCAGATATGTGTGGGGTATCTGTGGATCTGTGCGGAGGCCTGACAGTTGATAAGAGATAAGGTTGAGGAAGCAGCCAGCACTGGACTTGACTGGGTATCGTGAAACCTTCTAAGCATTTACATCATATCCAAGTCCAGTTGAGGAAGTCTGCAGAGCTCAGACATTAATGGGGTCTTCCACAATTCTCAGAATCTCTCTCACAGACGGCCCAGCACACTCATGGCTGGGACAAGATTGGGTTGGGTCTGTGTGTTTCATTTGGCCCTTGCTGCTGCTCTGAGCTGAACACCTCATTCTTGCTTTGAATCTGACAGTACAAACTATGTATGGGAGCATCCTCTGTGTCCACTTAGGAACTCCATCAGAAAAAAGAAATGCAGCTGACTCTCCATGTCTGCTGATTCTGCTTCTATGGAGTCAGACAAACTGTAGTCAATATGTGGGAAAGGAAAGGTGACTTGCTGTAATGTACTGCCCTTCTTCTTGTCATTATTTTCTGAACGTAATCATTCCCTGTGGCCTTCTCCTGGGCTCCCTGTGGGAGATCTGCCACAGGTCACCTCCTCTTTGTGTGGTCATTTTCATATCTGGTGATGGGCTGGCCACATTCACACATCTGTCTCCCTTGCCAAACCTATCCCTCTGTACTGTCATTGCTAAAGGTGTTAGACCGGTCCCATGGTGTGGTAAGTGCCCCAGGACTGGGGGTAGGAAGTGCTGGCTTGATTGTGGCCTTTTCCTAGGCTTGTCACATGACCTCGGTGAGTCATTTGAGTTATGACTACAGTTTTCTCAGCTGTGGAATGAGCACAGCAAAGCACCTGCATTGTCCATTCACAGGTGAGGCAGAGTCACAGTGGCTCCTGAGACAGTGAGTTGTGAAGTCACGTGTAGTGGTGGGCTTTTGCAACCACTGTGGGCAAGGATCACTGGCACTGTGAACAAGGGCGGGGGCCATCACTGTCCTTTGTGCCCCTTTCTGAAACAGCTAGAGGAGGACTCATGAGCTTCTCACCTTCTAGAACTAATCACCACCTTCCTATCTGCAGCTTGCAAATGAGGTTTCATCTCATGACTGCTTCTACATGCAGTCACTTAATGGGCAGCTCAATTAGAGACTATTTGGCCAAATGTAAATGTCATTTGAATCCGTAATTGTGGGGACAGAATAATCTCAAATAGGTTTTGATGACACAATCTACTATGAAACATTTCTGGGGGAACGGGGACAGTGGACCTGTGCGAGGCAAGCACATCCTATTTGTCGCCTCTTGTAGGTAATTATTGGTTGGAGCTCCTTGCTGGCATTTTCCGAAATGTTAATGGAATGACATTAAATTCCAGTTCATTTCCGAGAGCCCATTGTCTGAAAAAGAAAAGAAAAGCTGCTTGAAGAAACTTTTAAGACAGGTTCTATCTAACCATAGATAGATACAAAGGAAAGAAGATCATTGATCATCATGTAATTGCCCGCACTGCCATGATGGTGCAGAGGAAGGTAGGTGATCGGGTCCAACAATTCTGTGAGAAGGGTTTCGAAGCTTGTGAGACATCAGGAGTCTCACAAGTGGTCTCAGAAAGGAATCTCATCCCTCTTGCCCGTTGCACATGACGCCATTGGACTGCATTAGAATGTCCATGCAGTTCCATTTTCAGGACAGCTGGGAAGAGGGAACTTCACAGCCCTTGTTTCCTCTGGGGCTTCCTGGGCCTCCTCCCCACCACATCCAGATGCCACTACTTTCTTTAGCTTCTGGGACACACATCTTTCCCATCATGACACTCCTGCCTCCTCAGCTCTCTTATCTACGAATTGGACCCCAGTAGACCATGAACTTCCCAAGGGTAAGGACTAAGTCTCATTCACCTTGAAACATCTGTGAAATAAATCTCTACCTCTGATAACTTTCAGGGTCAGATGACTACATTCACCACCAACATCCCTCTTATGATCCCCATGTGTTCTCACAGCAGTAGAGAAGTCTCTAAGGCATCTATCAGCTCAGTCTCTCCTGATCAATACTTCCTGGAGGATGCTCTTTTCCTCAGTCCTGCCCAGACTCCTTGTCATGGGACTGGAAGCCTTTTATTATCTCAGATAGATGATCCCTTCAGCATTGTCTCAATCTATCCTCCCTCACAGACCAAGATTTAGGCTCCAGTGAGCCACTGTGCTTTTCTAGATGCTTCCTTTGTGTTCTCACGAGAACTATATTGGAGAGGGCTGTGCTTTCGTGTGCTAGACACTTTGTAGTACTCCCTCTGGATCATCAATGACAGAGACAGGTCATAGATATTAACACTCCCCACACCTTTTATAGACAGAAATACTAAGATTTGGAAAGCTGACTTTAGTCCAGACAGTTACGGGCAGTGTAGGAGAATGAGCCCTGTGACTCAAGAGCCTGAGATTTTTGTCTTCTGTGTTATATGGAAACATGAATAAATATAACTTTTCTCATGGTAGATTTCATGTCTAGCTGAGAAGATATGACAGGACAGTCTGAGGGTGCTGATGACATTCTAGCAGAGAGGTGATCTGGTTCCAGTATTCTTGGAGGTGGGGGCAGAGATCCAGCAAAGGTTCAATGGGAGTGAGTGTAGAATTCCCAGCATGGAATATTTTTCTAATAGTTGATACATGAGGCAAGAGACAACTGTGTAGTTGCAAAGAAAAGGACAAGACCACAGCATTTAGAATCACAACTTGCTCTGATCCTGGGATCTGAGGACCTCAGAGGGTTTTAGAGAAGTCTTTTTTGTGGAAGCCTATATGTAGCTTTTAAACATCTCTAGGATGGGATCAAGAACCTGGAGCCCTCGGTGGAATGGTCCTGGGTAATTGGATGAAATTTCCCAGCTAATTGTGACAGGTGATTGACTTATTTGATCTGCCCTACAGAAATCCTTGTGCAGCAGGATAGCAGAATACCTACTGAAGTACTTTGGGCAATACTGGTCAGATCTTGCTCATCACATCCTCTTGATGAGATACCCAGTAAGGCTGCCAGTAATCACTGCTTCTGCCTGCCTGAAGTAGAGGGTATATTACAGACTTCACTTAAAGCATGAGAAAGAGACAGAGGCATGCTGGGAGCTTCTCAGCCAAAGCAGAGAAGAGATTTTACATAAAAGCTCTCCCAGGGCCAAGTTTCATCTGCCTTGGAGTCCTGCACATTAGGAAATCAACTTGCTGAAACAATCCATGGTCCTCTATAACCCACAGCCACAGAGAAATAAAATGAGAACTTTCCATGTGAGGATCCAAAGGGTACCAGGAACAACATCAAGGAAACACAGAGGATGACTTAACTAAATCCAGTTAGTCTGAGAAAAATATATTCATTGTGTAATATCCATTAATCAATTTATTCAGGCATTCGGTCACCCAGTCCACATTTTATAAGTCATTACTTGCTACGTGTGACAGTTGAACAGAGAGGTACGTATCCTGTCTATCAGTGTGCTATCAGGGCTACCAGTGACCGTGGTACAGTATGCGCCCAGCACAGGACCCTCAGCTGAGCGAGTGGTAGCTGGGACACAGCCTCTTTTCTGCTTACTTGGGGCTCCTCCAGTTGAAAGAAACAGTGACTCCTTCCAATGAACACAGAGGCACCCACTGTTTGCTCAGCTGTGTACCCGAAGAACTGTGTGTACACATTCTGATTGGTTGGCTCCAGGGGTGCATATTCTATTTCCAACAAATGTTCTTTTTGTTAGCATGGCAGCCATGAATACTATGGGCCTGACAGAGTGGTACTGGGTGCCAAGTTTTCCAGGAAAAATGTATTAGGCACTGTTTACTATAGGGTAGTCGGTTGGTTATGGTATTGCCTCATTGGACAAAGCTGCGCATAGCAAGATGCTGACTTTTCCTTTAGGGAAAGAGTCACACAACCAAGTAACATTAGATATGTCAGCATAAATACCCAAGCTTGTGAAGAAGGAATAGTTTTTGCTTCCACCAAGGCTCTTTTCCTGGATTGTAACAGCTCCCATCAGGGAGTGCTTTGCTTTAACCAATGTGCTAGGTGTTTCCAAAGCATCATCTCATGTAATTCCTCATGTGCGTTGAAGAAGGGGTTGTTCTGGCACTCATGCATGTGTGTCTCTGTGTGTGTTTTGTGTATTTCTGTATGCATGTTGGAATGTGTGTTGTGGATGTTGTATGTATGTGAAGGCACGGAGGTTAATATTGGGTGTCTTTCTTGGTTACTCTGCACCTTATACACTGAGTCAAGTTCTCTCACTGAGCCAGGAACTGATGGATTCAGTTAGTCTAGCTATCCAGCTTGCCCCTGGAACGCCCTGATTCTGCCTCAAATGAATTAGGATTACCATATGCCAAATCAGTATTTTTGTGGGTTCTGTGATTCCAATTGCAGTTCTCATACCCAAGAAGCAAGAGGTCTTCCATGAAGCTGTTCCCCCAGTTCCCAATGTCTACATACTTAATCACTACACTACAGTTCCCTAAAGGCATGTGCCAATACATAAAGACACAGGCACATAAATGCACATGAGCACACAAAATGTGATCATATGGTATCTGTCACTTTGTCTTATATTTTCCCTTTCTACATAATGTTTACATAGCTCACTTCTTACTGTCATGTAAAATCACTTTGGAATTACAGGATGGCAAACTGTGTCTTTCTGTAACACTTTAAGCAAGACTGATTAGTCTTGAAGATCTTTTTTATATGCTACCAGTCTCTTACATTAAGTCTTCCTTCTGACCTCCTACATATTCAGTCCTTAGCTCCTCACCCTGGTGGGGTTCTTGTCTCTTTTTCCCCAGCTATTTCTGCTTCCTCTTCAAACTGGGAAGAGAAGAAAGCTAGAAGCTGTCAAAAGAAACCAAGTGCCCACATGCCTGTTTTATGACAGCATATCGTAAGGGTATTGCTTCAGTCTTGAAGGCTTTCTCAAATTGGTGTGTGTGTGTGTGTGTGTGTGTGTGTGTGTGTGTGGTGTTTCATGTGAATAGACTTGGCTGAGAATGCATTTTCCAAATCAAGACGTTAATGGGCAGGTTAAGCAATCAGGGGAGTGTAGCGTCTTCAGCAAGAGTTGTCATAAAAATTTAGGTCATAGAGCACCAAACTTTGGGTAGAATGCAAACTGTTCACATCTCAGTTGGAGCTGGCCACTGGAGGCATTTTCTCCTCCACTCTGCTAATCCTGTGCACCAAGTTCCCAGGGGTGCAAAGCAGAATAGAAGCGGCTGTCTGGGAGTGTTCTACTGTGCACAGATTTAGAAATACTGGTCTGTAGGATTTTTGTTCAATGTTAATTTAGTCATTGAATTCTACTCACTGATTACTTCATGGATACTCAAAGCAGGGCAGCTTCCTCTGGGAGTTTCTTATAAATAGAGAACCTGCCTTGCTTCCCACCCCAAACCTATAGATTAAAAACATGCATCTTAATAAGATTTCTAGGTCACACCAGGCACGTGAACATCAGACGTATGCGCTGCTGTTAAGAAAACAAAAGTTGTTAGTAAATTGGAGCTGCCACCTAGAATCTACTTAGTTTCACTAATGGCTTCATGTATATGATGAAAACAATACACAATGAGGAGTGGAAGTGGCAAACGGACCTGATCTGGGCATCCTTAGACTACGGGCCATTTATTCTCATGTGCGTGAAACGGCAAGCCCTGACTTTCTCCTGGGTCCTTCTTCTCTTCCTTTTTAGGAGAGGGTACAGTCCCATCGCATGGCCAAGATTGGAGCTGCAGCAGGAACATGCAGCCACATCCCGTTAGCTAATAGCACTGTGTGGTGAGGCCCCTGGAGAGAGGCTTCAGCTGGCAACACTGCAGCTAAAGCCCCTCTAATGGCCCAGTCAGCTGTCGGGCAATAAACACATTTCTTCCCATTTAGTGCTGTTTACCCCTCTCTGTGACCTCTCATGCTTCCTGCACCCTGGCCACGTGGCCCAGATGGCATAATCTGTCAGGCCAAAGCAGGTGACAGTAGGATTTGATGTTAGGTAATCAGTGACTATAATTAGCTAGGGTGGAAGCGATAATGGGACCAACTGCAGGACTGGGGGAGGGGGAAGGCTGGGGAGCTATTCTGGTTGGAAGCCCAGGGAGGGAAAAAGGCTTGCTCCCTCTCCCACCCCTCCCACCTTCTCACTCCCATTATAGTTTTCAGCCCATGGTGCGAATGCTTGCTGGGGGCTTCCTTCTCCGCGGAGAAGGTCAGAACCAAGCACTGGCAATTTAGTGAAGGAGTCATTTGGCAGATGATCAATTTGATTTCATAGGTGCTGTTCCAGAACCCTATGGTTCGGTTTGATAATTAGCTGGCTACAGCATCTTGTAGGAACAAAGGGTGGGGGAGAGCTGTAGGGAGTAAGCTTGGTTTTCGGGCTTCAGACACAATGACACTCATCATCTGGCCTGCTAGCCTGGCTATTTCTGACAGAGGCAGATCCCAAGACTTAGCTCCTGTGCACCTAGCTTGGTCTCAAGTCTACATAGCACATCAATAGCACCAGAAACAGACCTATCACGTGGCAGGGAGTCTGCAGGTCTCACTTTCTTGCAAGGATTCCTCCTCTTGGATTGGCATGACTTCATACATATCAGTGATCAAAACTAATGAACCCCAAACTCACTCGTCAAAGATCTGAGAAGACCTTGAGGCAAAGAGGAACACCTGGCTTACTTTTACCAGAGTGTTATCAGCGTGGCTGGCTTTGTGTGAGGCTTGCATCAGGAGGCCAGTCCTGTGTTTTCTAAGTGAAAGTGGAAGCAAGGAGGACAGTCAAGAGGGAGCACTTACCACTGGAACAAGAGTGGTCTTGCTTGCCATGGGTGACTCTCTTCAGACAACAGAACTTTGCTGACAATATCACCTGTACTTAGTTGAAAGTATAAACCAAATCCTCCCTATAAGGTATACTATAAGCGTTCCGTGTGCATCACACCATCAATAGCCTTGCAAAGTTGTCCACAGGATCATTCAAGAATTGGAGTCAGATAATTTCTACCTAACCTTTGTTGTACTATGGATGGTACCTTGTTTATCGATGACAGTGTCGTTAATGCTCACATACAAGTGAATACATATCACATTTGTCTTTCCATTGTATAAATGTACCACATTTTCTTTATCCATTCATTCACTGATGGATGTCTAGGTTATTTCCAATTTCTGACTATTATGAATAGAACAACAATGTACATGGTTGAGCAAGTTTTTCCGTACTAGGATGAAACATCTTTTGGGTATATGCCTGTGATTGGTATAGCTGAATCTCGAGGCAGATCAATTCCATCTCTCTGACAAACTGCCACACTGATTTCCATAGTGGCTGTGCGAGTTTGTACTTCATCAGCAATGCTGAGTATTCCCCTTACTCAAAGCCTTGGAGACACAACAGGCCCGACACACATATGAACTCACAGAGACTGTGACAACATAGACAGGGGTCTTAGAGCTGAAAAGGGAAGTAGACATGCACCCCAATCCCTAAACCAGAGGCTCTCTCCAATGACAGCCACTGCAAATAAAAACTTAGTTTTCTCTTAGGGAGTCTTACTGGGGAAAAAAAAAACACTCTTAGGGGTAAGCCCCATGCGCAGCAGTCGATGGCATCTTTGGAGGTTCTTTGTCTCATGCTGTTAAGTCTGGGCATTTTGTTATTTTGTTGTTGTTTTTCTACCTTACAGGTCCTTTGGTCATAGATTGTGGCCTCTAGTTCTATGGGATTCCTGACTGTGGAGATGTGTGTTTCTCTGCATCTGTATTCATTTCTTGTGCTTTTGTGTGGGGGGTTATTTTTCTTGTTTGGCTGTTTAGACATATTCCTATTTTTTATTTATCTTATTTTATTATTCCTTAGATGCCTGTTTGTTTTCTAACAAGAGACAGGAAGGGTGCAGATCTGGATGGGAGGAGAGGTAGGAGGAACTAGGAGGAGTAGGGGGAGGGAAACTGTAATCAGAATATATTGTATGAAAAAATGTAGTTTCAATAAAAGAAAAATAAATAGATAAATAAAAAAATGGATTCAGAGTTCTTTTTGCAATATAAGCAATGTTTGAGCAACCAGCATTCCATGGAATCCATTTGTTACATCTGATGCCTAGTAATTTCTGCTTCATAGAGCCTGGCTCACTTAGTCGGCCTGCAGTCCCTATACTTACACTCGACAACAACTAGGGAAGCCTGAATTTCAGTGAAGAGAGTGTGTGCTGAGACTCGATTCTGCCTCCTGGTCAAGTCATGGAAGCAGTCTATGACTCAGTTTCCTCATCTATACAATAGAAAGCTGAGCATCTGCTTCATGCTTTTGTGGTAAGGGTCAGCGTTGATGCGAAGTGAAGCTGAGAACCACTTTGTACTTCCTGGTGACTCTGGCAGAGTTGGTCCATATAAGGAAAAAGAGGGGACCATCTCCCCCAATAGTTGCAGAAGTGCCTTAGTGATTAGTGGGGCTATAGTCTGCTGCTGTGATAGATTGGGGGGAAGGAAGGGCTGCGGAGCTGAACTCTTGTGTCTAAGGTACCTCTGAGGCTCAGCAGCCCGACCCATACAGTGTTCTCTCTGGACTTGCTGGTTTCTGTTTCTATTCCTTCAAAACACACTACTGGGGCTGGTGAGCACAGGAACCAACCATTCAGCTTCTCTTTATGTGTTCTCCAAGCTGCCTGATTGAGTTATTGGCTTATTTCTCAGTGCAGGGATCACTAGATTGCCTAGAATGTCCCCATATTTGGGCAGGCTGTACACTTAACTCAGCACCGCAAATCTACTGAGACTTCAATACAGTTGCCTTGCAAGGAAAACCAGCTTTTATCAATTTGGCAAATAGAAAAGAAGTAAGGAAAACAAACCCTGTCTTTACTCACCCAGATTTGAGTGTGCAATGTAGAACTTGAAAAAACTGAATCTCCATCGAGAACTTGGTCACTAGTTTATATGGGGCCTTGGTCAAGTTCCTTAGCCCCTCCCCACACCATCCCAACCTTCATGCTATCATTAGTAAAATGGAGAAGTAATAATCAGGCTTACCTTAAAAGGGTGTGGCGATGATTATTAATGTTTCATAGAGTGCTTGGAACAGAGTCTGGTGTTCAGTGCAAGCTTAATAAATGTCAGTCGTAAACAGCAAAACAAAACACGCTGTGGTTCTGTCTGCTTTTAAAGTTTATATTTTATCTACTGATCCCTGATGCCTTCCTGGGGCCCAGGGAATTGAATTCATACTTGGAAATGGCAGGCAGGATGGAAGACTGTAAGGCAGCCGAAAGCATGGCCTAGTTAAAGAGCACACTCATTCACATACACACAGGCACAGCTACTTTTAATAGCTGGTAAGAGCCAGAGAAAATCCAATTACAGATGAATCAATCGATTAAAAAGAAAGGGGATAGAATAAAGGGAAGAATGTTGGAGAGACACAGAGCCAAATTACAGGCAGATAATAGAATTAAAGGTCTGAAGAACAAACTGGGGGAAACAACAAAAGGCTAGGGGCTGGGGCTTGTTCGCAGCTCGGGAAGCAAGTGGATCAAAAAGAGCCGGGATTCTGTCTTGCAGATCACATGTTGCAGGGAAATGAACTACCATGTGCAGCTCCTAAATGGAGAGAATGGTTTTTGGGTTAAATAGATGCTCCTAGAGAAAAGGGGAAAGTAAAGGACTCAGCCTTTGTTTTGCAAAGGTGTAGCCTTGCTTCTTAATTTTCTATTCCCTAAGAAATCATGTTTTGACTCTCAAAAAACCAGAAACAAAACCCGTGTCACTCTCAAATAGAATTTCTCTCTTGCATGCAAACATCAAAAACAAAACACATGCAGTTCTAATTTTCTGTTCTATTTTGGGGGGAGGGGTGATGAGAGGAAAAGTGGGGCTGTTAATCCAGTGACAACCTCTCCAGCTGTGTATATTATCGGTAGGTTCTAGAATAACATCCGTTTCTATGTATTTATGGAAAGGTGTCCTTAACTGGGCCGCAGAAAGAGTGAGTGCATCTATAAATAAGTCAGGCTGTGCAGCGAGGGAGGCTGTCTCTCCCCCAGCCTTGCTGTGCAGCTGTCGTCTTTGTGCCTGGCTTCCCCTGCTCCATTGTCAAGGCCCCTCCACCAGTGGCTGGGTGGTGTGTACAGTGCAGGCACACCTTCTTCCCAAAGGCATCTGGGGACAAGTTCTGTTATGGAGGGTGGTTATGCAGCTCCTCTGCCACATGTGGGCCTTGGTGGGCCTTGAGGCCCAGACTCTGACTAGACCCTCACAGGTGACTTGCCCAGGGTCACCTCCTGGGAGACAGCTGCACTGGGCTGGGCTCGGGCTGGACTGGGCTGACAGATGGCGGTGCTGGGAAGTCAGTGGGGGTGGAACACAAGGCTAACAAAATAACCCTGAATATGTAAGATTAAACAGGCCAGGGCTGCAGATAAGAATAAGAATGTTTCCCATAGCATGGGCTTTGGAAAGCTGTCTGCAAACACTTCTACCAGACTACTTTCTGAGGACAGGCTTGAAGGCTCCCAAATTTATCTTGTGGGTATTTTCCTGTGCATGCGGATGGGAAATTAAATATAAATGATAAAACATAATAAAATAAAGAAGAGCAGTAAAATAACCAACAAAAATATTACAAGTAACTCCACTGTTGAGATAGGGCAAAGCCTCTTTTTGTATGGCAATCAGGTTTGGATTTTTGTGAGCCACTTGCGTGGAAATAAAAAAACTCCTCAAGATTCAAAATTAGGGTCCCTGAACTTAGCATCAGCATCATCTCCTGTTTACAAAATAATCCTCAGTTCCATTAAACCACTGAAGCAAAATCTGTGGCTTCACGGGATGCCCTGGTGGTTCCTGGGGGCATTCTGTTTTAAAAGTTCTGACCAGTGTTGCTGGTTCTTAGACCTGGAGTTGTGGATTGACTTATACCTTTCCAATTATGGTGAAGCTTGGCCTGGTAAGACAGGCCTAATCCTGCCTACTGAGAAGGCTAAGTCAGAAAGCTCAAATTCAGTGCCAGCCTGGGCAATTTAGTGTGCCTTTCTTTAATATAAATGGTGAAAAGAAGGCTGGACTTCTTTACAACTCAGTGGCAGAGTGCTTGCCCACCATACACATGGTCCTGGGTTCAATCTCCAGCACCCACGCCTACACACACACACACACACACACACACACACACACACAAAACCCAGCATTAGAAAAAAACAAAATACAAAATAAAAAACACAGTGGCTGAAGATAGGTTAAAGTCCTAATCCCTGTGCTAGTGGATGTGAACTTATTTGAAAATTACAGAAAATCAAGTTAAAATGAAGTCAGTAGGGTGGTCGTCCCTAATCCAGTATGACGACATCTACATCTAAAGGAGATACTTAGAGTCAGACAAGGAGCGGGCCTTGTAAAGATGTGGTCTGAGATAAAGGTGATGCATAAAGAATCTAAGGAATGCGACATGTTGTGTGACAACACCAGATGCTGGGAGAGGGACAGAGACCATGCTCTCTCATGCTGGGCAGTGTCTTGATCTCTGACTCTGTGCCTCCAGAATAGCAGGAAAACACATTTCTGTCATGTCATCCACCCACTCCCTGATACTCTGTTGCAACAGCTCCCATTAGCGAATACACCTAAATATTCCTAAGGACAAACCAGATGCCTGAACTCCCATCATAACCAACAGAAGAGGCAATGACAAGGCTGCATTTTCTAAATGTTCTTTGGGTGATTAGTTAAAACTTTGGGAACCAATGCCTTCTTTGATGCCATCACCCAGGGTTCAGTTCAGCCCTATATATGTCTATATATCTATTTAAAAGTGGAGTCTTGGAGCCACCCGTTGGTTTGGAAGTGTCCAGTGGTGAGTCTGTGACCTCGTGGGCAAGCACCATCCATCATGGGAGGCTGCAAAATTGTCTAGAGAATCCCTATGATAATTCTCTGTACTTTTCTCTATTAAAGTATGAGGAAACCAAGAGATGAAATGACCCAGTCAATGGGGTCAGTTTGGGATTGACTCCAGATCTGAATCCAAGCAGTTGTTACAATGTATCCTTCAGATCACTGTTAATGACTGATGTCACTGTTAAGCACAGAACTCTTTCACATTGGGCTCACAAGACTCCCCCAGTTATGGTTGGCCAAGTCCCCGAATTTTGCTTTGGTCCTCCTGCTTGACTAGTGTGTTTGGGGTGGAGGTATGAGGCAAGAGAGAAGAATTATATGATCTACCGGGAACCTGTACTCTGGCTTGCTGTATATCTAGAGCATGGATGAGCAGGGACTTGGTTCTTGTGTCAGGGCCTGCTCCTGATGCCAGCTGCCTGGTTGGCCCTCAAGTCTCCATGGCTCCATGGCCCTCATTTTTCATATATGGAAAAGGAATGAGATTGTTCACCTTGGTGCAGTCTGGAGTACTCCCATGAGATCTCAGGGAAGACTGTGAACCACAGATGCTGTGACCATCACACTCCCTCTGACAGACAACTGAGGCTGTTCTCAGGACAAGCCTCTGCTTCCCATCACAACAACTGCTCCTCCTAACCAGCCATATGACTTTTTCTGTTTCTTCTGAGTGAGAAGTGAAGAGTGATGGTGGACTCTGGATTGGACAGGCTGAGGCCTTGCCAGAGCTCTGCATTCTCTACCCCACTTTCCCAGGGCACACCCTGCAGGGAACCTGTTCTCAGGGTCAGCAGGTCCCATTTTCTGATAGGCTGCATCTTAGCTGCCTTTCCTGAGGTAAGTTAGACCTTCCCCTCATCCTCCACCATTGATCCTAGTAAGCTGGCTCTGACTCACTCATTAGTACACAAAAGCCCTGATTCCATATGATTCCTAATCCTAATTCTCTTATCAGTTTCTGAATCTCTTAAGTCTCCAACATCCCCTTGGAATTTTCTCTCTGACCCAGACACTGTGGGCACTGGGCTATCAGATGATTGATTGACTCAAGACAAAGCGTTCTAGAAGCTACATAGAGTTCACATTGACTCCCAAGGCTGCCTTTGCTGGTTGACTTCACAGCCTTCCCTTCCCCCATTGAAGACTGGTGGAGGGCTCCTTGATGTATGATCTTGAGGAAGACACAACCTCCTGACGTTATATATTCATCTACTAAATGAGGTCAACACTAAGGATATGAGATAACAATGAGGTGCAGTTACTATTTCCCAGATACTCTGCTAAGTGCTTCCCTTGTGCCAGTTGTTACCAAGGGGAGAAAGTAAATACTATTACTGAATACTCTTAGTATGTGTTTACAAGATAATGAAAGCAAGAATAGGGAACTTAATAATTTACCAGAGGTCACAAAACATGCTGCAGAGTCAAAAGTCAAGTCCACATTCCAGAGTCCAGTTTTTCCTGCTGTATTATCTTGTCTCACTGAGTTGTCCACTATGTCAACTTACATCTACGAGCAGGCATAGCTAGCTGAATAAATACACAGAGAAAGAAAAGCAGAAGGTGAGAGAAGATAATGAGGAAGAGGAGGAAGGTGGAGAAGGAAAAAAAGAAAGTGGAAGAAGAGAGGGAGATTGAGGGCAGAACAGGGAAAGGAGCCAGAAGAAAGGAGGTACAAGAACAACAAAATCCTTTGATTAGCAAGCCGGAAACTTCTCATAAGAATTTACCTTTTTTCTTTTTGAGTTTCTTTCCCTATTACCCATAAAGTACAAGCTCTTGGTATCAGAGAACAACAAAAGTTAGATGCTGAGAAAATGAAGAGTGGCAGTTTTCCCATCAATGAAATAACCAAATACTTAGGATATACGAAGTACAAATTTGGGTATACTTACACAAATATATCCGTTTATCTAGCAACATACCAAACAATTTGGGTATACTTATCAAATATATCTATTTATCTAGCCACCTACCTATTAACGTACCAATCATTTATCAATGTTCTGAAAGAAAGAGGGAGGTGAAGTTTTACAGAGGAGGGGAGGATGGGGGAGAGAGGATAAATAGAAGGGAAAGCAAGGGGGAAAGAGAAAAATCGAGTAAAGAGGGAAGAGGGGGAAAGATGGGAGAGGAAAGAGAGAGAATATCTGATTGTGTACAGGACAGAGGTATTATAGTCCTAATTCCACAGATGAAGAAAAAGAGACTGAGAGCTGGTGCTGAGCCATGACTGGTTAGTTCTAGCTGTCACATCTAACCCTTTCAGGTTGCTGTAATACATTCCTGAGGCTGCGTACTTTATGATGACTGGTCCTTCGTGATTGTCAAGGATGAAAGGTCCAAACAGTATGGTGTCTGGCTGCATCATAACCTTCTTGACTAGAGAAAAAGACAAGAAAATGCCATATGCAGAAAAGAGCAAGGGCGACCTTACTTTACAAACCCTGGTCACAGACTGCACATGCCTAGTGTCGCTCCTATGACAAGGGCTCAGCAACAATGCCTTAATAATCTCCTACCAGGCCCAACTGTTAGACAGACGTTCCACCACCTTGGTGTTACCACAGTACAGGCCAGGCTTCCAGTAGGTTTCTTTTTTTTAAGAGCAAAACACATTGACACTACTACAGAGTTTTATATTTATCATTTTGAGGTGATATAAATAAGACACTGTAAGTCCAGTGCCCAGCATAGAGCAATTGTCCAGGAGCTGGGGAGAAGGCTAAGTGGTTGAAGTGCTTGCTATGCAGGTATGTGGACTGGATCTGGGATGTCCAGAACCCAGGTAAATGCCAGGTAGGTATGGCAGTGTGCCTATAACCGCAGCCTTAAAAACAAAATCAGGAGTCCAACATCAAGGTAGCTCATAGGACGAGCTGTGTAGGCAAGCAAGCTCTGGGTCTGATCCCGAGACTCAATGAATAAGTGATTCATTGAGTGATTGAGGATGGTTCCCATTGTCAACCGTGCTTCCCTTGACATGACATATATGTGTGCCCCTCATGCAGAAAATGTGTTCATACAAGTGTATGCATATACACACTCGTGCGTGCGCATGTGCACACACACATTGTGGAAAAAGGGAAAAGAAAGGGAGTGTGGGCAGTAATTATTGTTTATCATTGGTTTGACAGATAAGGAAGCCATGCAAAGGATTCAGCAACTTGCCTGTGGTTGTACAGCTAAAGACCGGCAGAGAAGTGATTCAGCATGAATGTATTGCTGCCCCCACCACCACTGAGATGCTCTCTTGCTACCAACTCTGATTTTTTGGAGAAGAAAAGACAAAATAAAACTTTTTGTTAATTTTTCTAAGATGGCCTGGGTTTCTATTTCCCCATGACCAGCTCTGCTTCTGCTTCCCTGCCCTTTTTCCTGTTGTTTTATGTCTAAGCAACTAACGTCATTAACAGGAGAGCACATACCATATAGTCATTGTTTAAGCCCCACCTTAACTCACAAGTTTTAAGTTAGCATGTGAGAAGCCAGGAGTGACTATCACAGACTCAGGTCTTTCTCAAGCTCTATACTAATTAATATTTTAAATTAATTAATTAATTAAGATCCTGGTGGCAGTTTCCCCTCCTTCCTTTCCTCCAAAACCCCTTCTGTCCCCTCATCCCAATCCGCTCCTCCTCTGTTTGTTTCTGTTTAGAAAAGGGCAGGTCTCCCAGTATCAACAAAACATGGTACATTGTCTTGCAGTAAGACTAAGCACCCCCTCATGTATTAAGGCTTGGCAAGGTGATCTAGTATGGGGGCAGGTAGGGTCCTAAAAGCCAGTAAAAGAGTTGGAGACACTTCCAGCTTCAGCTGTTGTGGGACTGCTAGGAGTCCCACAAGAGGACCAAGCTACACAACAGTAACCTATATGTAGAGGGCCTAGGTCAGTCCGGGGCAGGATCCCTGGTTGTCAGTTTAGTCTCTGAGAGCCCCTATGAGCCTAGGTTAGTTGATTCTATGCGTTTTCTTGTTTTGTCCTTGACCCTTCTGGCTCCTCCAATCCTTTCTCACCTCCTTCTGCAGGATTCCCTGAACTCCACGTAATGTTTGGCTATGGGTCTGCATCTGTTTCCATCAGTTGCTGAATGAAGCCTCTCTGATGATAGTTGGGCTAGGCACTAATCTGGTCACAGGAGATGGCCAGTTCAGGTTATGTATAAAACATTGCTACGAGTTTTAGCTGGGCTCATCCTTGTAGATTCCTGGGAGATTCCCTTTTGCCAGGTTTTTACCTGACCTGCAAATGTTCCCCCCTTTCCAGTAGTCTCTTTCAGTACTCTCCCCATGTGATCACTCATGTTCCCATCCCCACCTGCCCTCAGCCCACTCATGAAATCTCTTATACTAATGAGCCTTGCTCTCTCCTGTGATTCACACCCCACCAACCTTCCCTCCAGGCCAAGAGAGTTAAGGCTCACTCTGAATTCTGACACTCCCCAAAGAGGTCAACTTACAAACACGCTAGGATTGAGATGTTTGGTGAATTCTGGGTTAGGGGTTCAAACAATGGGTAACATAGTAAGGCTACTATGCATCTCATTTCATTCCCTTATGAATTCATTAGAAATGTAGGGATTAGAATGAGGAAGTCAATGAAGATAGAGCTCAGTAGCAAAACACTTGAGTGCAGAATGAAGGTGCACCAGTTCCCTTGTCTGGTCAGGGCTATAGGCATCCCAGACGACACAGGGACCCCTTGTGTCGTGTCATCTCTGTGGTTTCAGGATCAGGTTATAATTAGAAGACGGCTCATCCTGGAGGAAGGCGGAGAACACACCTCAGAACTGGTCCCTTGGCCTCTGACTTGGCTTTCTTCCAGCTTGCTTCATCTTCCTGTCACTATGAGCTCTAAGATCTTTAATGACTTCCCCTTAACCTCCATTTAACAAGAGGAAGAACATGTTTGTAGATTAAATAAAAAGTACAAGAAGCACACACACCTCTTCTCCCCGAGTCTGACTGCCCCCTTTCTGTCTCCAGCTGTTCCTGGTGCCCACAGCTGTGCTCTGCTGTGCTCCTCTCATCGGCTGGGTTAGGCACTCGCTCTGGCCACCTGAGAAGCACCAACCCTCCCTGAACTCTCATCTGCTGGGTTAGGCACTCGTTCTGGACACCTGTGACACACCAACCCTCCCTGAACTCCCATGTGATCCACTTCTGTACTTACCCATCTCCTGTCCCTATCTCCTCAGGAAATAGGGCTTATTAGCACTAGGGATATGCAGAGGGTCAAGACAATGATTGACATAGTTCAGTCATTCAGAAATCTATCTGCATCTCATTTTATTCCCTTGTGGGTTCATTAGAAGCAGAGGAAAGTTATTCCTCCTCCTAGCAAGGTTACCTAGTTGGTATGTTGAAATTTGAATTTTTTTTCCTATTAATGAAGGCATCTAATAGCTTTTTGGGTTTCAAGGCTGGAAAAGGAAGTGAACTGGGCACTTCTTAATCCCATACTGTTGTTTATAACATGAAGGCACAGACCTACCGAATCATGCCCTACTGTACAGAGAGGCTTCTTTTAGGCTTCAAGGGGACAGAAGCACACATGATGAGTTGGTAGAATGTTGTGGGATGGGTCCAGGCATGTCTGTGGGAATGTTCAATGAATTGCTTCAGTTAAAAAGTGGGTTCCCAGAGGGAGGGAGCTTCATGGATCCTGTCATGCTGGACTGTCGAGCACACAAGTTTTAGAAGGCCTAGCAGAGTTCTGCGCCTGAACTGGTACAGAGGGACAGTGGGCATTTTTATGCCAATTGAATGAAAAAAAAACAAAATAAAAAAGGAAGGACATCACTGCTCCTAGGTATAGTAGAAGAGAATGTTCACTGTAGATCAAAGGCAGAGCATAGCCAGAGGCAGAGACATCTGAATCCAGAGTGTACTTGGCCCTGAGTTAGGCCAGTGTGGGGATGGGAGACGGAATAGGAAGAGGGGAGAGAGATGAGGGGAGAGGTGCCACTGACCAAGAGGGCTGGCTGGGGTCAAAAGACTGGCCAAGAGAGTAAATGTTAGACAAAAGGGTCAGGTAACCAAAGTGGCTGGATTATATGGGGAAGGCCTGCTGGGGGAAGAACAGTCCAGCTCTGAAACTCTGAAGAGGTTTAGAGTAGTGGGCAGGGTGTGCCAGCTATACTCTTTAACAGGTAGGGACAGAGGGATGCTGGGAGAACCTGGCAACCAGGTCTGCTTTGATGTTAAATAGGCACCTCAGCCATTTGTCAGAGGTTTGAGACCTGATATCAATGACAATTAGGTGAAAGATTGGCAAGATGAGGCTTTAAGAGTCCTCTGGCCACTAAGATCAAGACCAGGCAAGGAAACTGAGAACAGTTATGTGAACATTGTTTAAGGATGAGGTCAGGGGATGGGCAAATCCCTTCATCCGCATTAACTGTTCAGAACATGATCATCTCAGCCTCTCTGCTACAGCCAGCAGCAAGAGGGACTAGGAAACGCAGCTGTAGGGCAAAAGGAACTTCTTTCCATCTTTATTGCTCTTTCTGGGGGCAAACCACTGTAACTAAAGCTGGATCAATAAGAGACAAACAAATAGGACTGATACACACACACACACACACACTATTGCCATGACATATTGCAGCTGAGGAGTCTCCCCACTGATGTAGCTAAAGGCCTTTTCCAGTGAAGCAGCCAATGGCCCTTCCCAGTGACATAGCTGAGCATTCCCCGTTCTCTGCATCCCCCCGATCCAATGAAGCAGCTGAAGGGCCTCCCCAGTGGAGCAGCTGAAGGGCCACCCTAGTAAAGCAGTTGAGAGACCTCCCCACTGGAGTAGCTGAGGGGTCTTCCTAATGGAGCAGCTGAGGAGCCTCCCTTGCCCTTTGAGGCCTTTTTTTCTTTCTTTTTAAGAACAAATTATCTCAGGGCATTTGTCTTGGTCCTCTGGCTCTTACATTCTTCATGTCTCCTCTTTCTCGATGGCCCTTGAGTCTTAAGTGTAGGGTTTGTGGAGCAGCTGAGAGGCCTCTACACAAGGCAAGCAGTACCTTGACAGTATGCAGGTGCAAAGGTCCCTCTAAGAGACAAGCCCCACCTACTCTCGCTCTCTTTCCACTGTTCGTCTGAAGAGGCAAGCAGATCTCTACCTCTCTCTTTCTCTTCCCTCCCCTTTATCCTTCTCTCAATAAATTCCTCCCTCCAGCTCTGACTGCATGGCGTATTTGTCCACCTCGGGTTATAATCATAACATTCGGCACCTGATTCGGCCAGTCTCTCCCGTGTTCCTGAGACAGGCAGGGATCCTGGACCAGACTGACAGCCTACTTTCCAACTCCCCGTCCACCAGCCACCACCTTCAGGGCTACAGCTGGTTCCTTTCACCTACTGTCATCTCCAGCAAACATTCTGAGAACGAGACTTTTGGGTTTAGTGCCCTAGCACTGCCCTTACAGCGGTGCCTTTGCTTCTGGGACCTACAGATCTTTTCAGACCTAGTGCCCTAGCAAAGCCATCACTGAGTGGTACCTTCACTTCTTGGACCTATGGGTCCTTTCAGGCTCCTGCCCTTTTGTCTTTGTGCCTTCTGCGACCTTTGGGCTTTTTGCTCTGGCCCTCGTTCTTTTGACTGACAAGCAGGAGAGTGACCTGAGCTCGTCAATTATCTTTCTGTCTCATCCGTGGAAAACAGGTTGACAGAACCAAATCCCAAACTTTTATGGAACCTTTCTAACTTCTGCCAGCAGATGGGTAAATGGGAGGAGTTAGAACATGTGGGAAAGCGCCATCGTGGATAAAAGCAGGTCACATGACCTAACCACCAACCTTAGGGCGGGGGTGGGGGGTGACTACGTGATCACGGCCATTTTGTTTGAGGTTAAAAGGGATATTTCTCAGCCATCTAGTCTACAGGCGGTCAGGTGACCAGCTACCCCTGTGTCACTTGACCCCTGGTGGTGACTGGGACAGGGAGAAACTGCAGACATGAGCAGCTCTGCCCCAACCAAGCCGTGGCACTTGCAACAACCTATGCCCTAGCCAAACAACGCCAGGAATAACTTGCCCCCACCCGCCCACTCTACCTGCAGTGGCTCTGTTCTCTTCCACCTGTAAGGAATCTCCTTTCCCGTTCACTGGTGACTTTGATTCTTCACTTTATTTTTTTCTCTCTCTCTTTAAATGCCCTGTTTGCTACAACATACGAGTTAGAGATGGAAAAGTCAACTTCCTCTCATTCAGCACACATGGGTTTTCCCTTTCTTCTTATTTTACTCAACTTCTGTTTAATATATGTCTCTGTGTATGCATGCGACTTTTGATTTAACCCTATGTATGTGAATATAAGCTAGCTTTAACTCTGTATGTGTATGTGTGTATGCAATTTAAATTCAACTGCATGTATGTATATGTACTTGTTAAAGAAAAACGTTTTAAACAGTCTTAATGAGCTATGTTTATTGTACATCCTTCTAGACTAAGAAAACAAGTCTCAAATACTTTAAATTAGTATGTACTTTTAAATGATAATAAAAATATATGATTAGATCTGTAACAACATATTATCTATGTGATTCAACCCTGCTTTAACATGTGTTCTACGTAGTGCTAAAATTTTAAGGTTATAAAGATCAATTTCAGATTAACAAAAGCTAACATTCTCCAACATAAATCTGTCTTGTTAAGTTAAAACAAGTTACAGTCAAGCTGGAGGACTCTGGGTAAAACATTCCTCCACAACCTCTCAGTTTGGATCCAACTCTCCAGCCAGATCCTATATTGCAGTCATAACTCACACATACCCAATAGATAGCCCTCAAATGCATAGAGATCTGGGGAATACAACATAAAACGTGTAATTAAAAAAGCCTTTTGTACCAGAGAGACAGGTTAGCTCCTGGGCAACCCCTACTTTCTCCAAAGAAGATGGGTTGGTACAGAAGAACTTCCACCTGTAACTCGTTTCACAAGTGAAAGCACTAGCCACTGACCAAACCTACCTTTCTCCTCAACTGCTACAAAGACCTCTTCAGAGCAGAAGAAGGGAGAACATGAGCAAGGAAGTCAGGACCGCAAGGGTTGCGTCCACACACTGAGACGGTGGGACTGATCTAATGGGAGCTCACCAAAGCCAGC
>LOJH01008499.1:3941-21641 GCA_001685095.1 Ellobius talpinus
GAGAGAGAGAGAGAGAGAGAGAGAGAGAGAGAGAGAGAGAGCGAGCGCAAGTGTGTGCTGGGGATAGATAAACTACCTGGTAAAGGGTTTGAACATATACAAAGTGTTAAAATTTTGTTGAAAGAAAATGTTGGGGATTGAAAGAAATTTGACCATCATTTACCATTGGAGCATATAACTCATTAAAAAACAAAAACAAAACAAAAAAACCAAAAACAAGCAACACACACACACAACCAGCATGGTTTGACATCATGTAGGGTCATGAATAAATCTGTCTCATGCTTTGAAAGTACACTCCACAAAATTTTAAAAATAAATGTTTTTAGACAAATGTGATAAGGAACCATCATTTTCAGTCACAATAGGTGATCATTTGTAATTTTCATAAAAGCAGTTCGTTTGCAGTATGGCTTTTGTGTAGGTAGGGGGTTTTTTAGTGTGAAGAAAGGTTTGTGGGTTTTAAAAGTGATTCTAAATCTTGCATAGAAAAACATAAATTGGCTTTAATAAAAATGTCACCTTTTATTATTGACATTAATTTAAGTAATCATATCATATATTTTTAAAATACATATTTGACTTGAATAGTGAGGCAATAAGGTACCGTCGATGTGATGGATCACAGAACCATCCTTATAATATAGTTTTACTTATTTTGTTTACTCTAAAAATATATATCAGAGTTTCTCTATTTTGTATTTCATAGATTTAAAGAAATCCCAAATAAAGACAGATTTTGGATTCACTGTGGACAAGAATATTGAATAAGAAAATTTTAAAAGCAAGCAAATCCTTAAGAATTAGTCTTCACAGCTTTATAACATACTAAACGAGACCAAGATGTAGGGCTGTCTTTAACATCACTGACAGCTTGAAGCAGGGTACACACATTAGGTATTGTTTAAAAAAACAAAACCAAATAAACAAAGAACAAAACCAATTGAAACTTGTTTGCACTGATGCTATTTTTTCTTCTTCTGTGTTTATCCAACATGTTTATGTTGTGTGGGGGAATTCTGTTTTACTTTCTTGCTTTTCTGGTGATTTTGGTTTGATTTTGCTTGTTTTGTTTTTGGCTCAGTAGAGGACATGGACTAGTAGCAAACAAAATACACCGTTTGCTCTTGGCAGTGAATACAATCTCTTTAGTGGTGGATGCTGAGAGGATAAGGCGGTAACAAAGCTTGAATTCTGAAGGTTATGGTGTCACTATTTTGGTACTAGAACCAGTTCATGCTGGCCAAAAAGACAATGGTTTTTGGACTTGCATCCATTTTGTATTTTTGTAACATTTGTAAATATGAACTTTTTAAATTGTTGCAAAGATGATTTCTTTTGTAAAATGTTTTCAAGGTTTCCATTCAATCCAAGCCTTTGTATATTTTAGAGCTGTGCAACACTTTAAGTCTTGTATTTATTTTTAGTAAAAACGGTGACAATTTCATTGTGAACCCCTCTCAAAAAATGTATCAGAACAGTTTGATTCCCTAGAAAGTGTGTATAGAGACTGCAAATAAACGTGACTGCAATTAAAGAGCTGGGTTTTCTCTTTATTGTTATGTAACTATAGTTTGGAAGTTTCACAAGCAGGAAGTGTTTTATAGGCACCCAGATAAAAAGAGGGGTTTATTAGCAGGAAGACATTCTATCTATAACGGACACTAATCTAGTTTCATTTTTAATAGGGAACGACATATGTTCAATACTCAAGCTACTTTGTGGTTCCTTTCTATACTAGATGAAGGTTTGTGACTTCATTTTGAAACACTTGACTGCTTTGTTTCAAAGTTTATTATACTTGTACATCCAAAAGCACTGATATAATATATATATATTACACACACACACATATATATATAAGGTAAATTGCTACTAGTTAGTGCCACATCAACTTTATTATATAGCAAAACTCCTGTCTCAAACACTATGTGCTTTGAGCACACTAATGTGTATACTTCCCAAGATAAGCCCATTTTATACTGGACAACACTCAACACGACTATGATTTAGCTTGCACGAATAAGTAAGTGTTGGTCATGATGTTTAAATCCAACAACTATGACACTGGAATATGTTAGTTTCATACTGCAGTCTGTGCTTATTGGAGACTGGAAATAACGCTACTAGTGTTCCCAGGCTACCAAAAAAAGGATGTCTTGTTAAGACCCCAGCCCCTCTGCCCATTCAAGTTTTAGCACTGTGTACCCCAGGAGCCCAGTCATCTTGGACATCTCTAGTGGATTCCAGGAGGTGGAAATGGGTATATGGTTGTATGTTAATAGTAACATGCTTTAATAACCAAACGAAAATGACTGCCAATGAAAATGCTTGCCGCACACTTAGGAAGCTGGCCCTTTGAATCACTTTTGGGGCTAGAAGTTGTTCTAGCTAGCCCAGGCCCCAGCGTCTCCACAAAAAAAAAACAAACAAAAAAAGAAACCTCTGGTTTGAGAGGAACTTGCCACAGCGCTCGAGATGCTGCTTGTCCGCCAATTGTCTCAGCTACAGTAAGTGTAGGATCAGAGGCCCAGCTTTGGACCCTCGAAGCCAGAGGTTTTGCCTCTCAGTAGGCAGAAAGGCCCTCTCCACTGGAAACCTTCCCTTTCCATGCCCTATCTACATCTGAAATGTGAAAAATCTCCCAGTCTATACATCCTTTTGATCATTCATGGGATTTGCTGGCCATTGTTCAGTCATACATGCCGTGAAAACGTATCGCTTTACGGTCAGGCACTTTGCAATGCTGAGCTTTGCGACACACAGTGCGTCAGGTGCGCTGGGTTTCTGACAGGCAGTTAAAAGGCGTCAACAGACCTCGAAGGTCGTTTTACAGCTGCTAGACGGCTAGATGGTTGCTTAGCGGCCTGCCGGCAGGTTTCTGGAAGCTGTTGTGGCATCAAAATACGTAAGTTATGGATATCTTAGCCTCCTCTTTAACCTTTGTTGTCGTGTGTGTGTGTGTGTGTGTGTGTGTGAGTGTGCACTAATGTGTAAAACAGCCATCTGAAGTATTTTGCCTTCGGGGTGAGAAGATACGTTTGACGCCTCAAATGCTGAAAGCTCTGTAGTTGGATGATTTTTCAGTAATTTTATGTCTCCAGGCTACCAGTGCTTGGGATCTATTAGTGGCTTTGGTGGTTAATCGCTTTTTGGGTGACAGTAAAACCTTATCATTTTATTGTAAATATGTTAGTAGGAAGGAAGAAAAAGATGTAGAGCGGTGTTGAGGACGCCTTCTAGAGTGTTGTGTTTTTCGTTAGCTTAAGCATCCAATGGGCAGACATGGCATCCCAGAACAACTGTAAAATGTCTGGATCCCTGTAAGGCCCAGTAGTTTCTGGATATGCTTCTGGGGCTGGTTGAGTGCTGTGTGCTCCTTTGGGTTTTTTGTTGTTATTGTTGTGTTGTTTTGTTTTTGTTTTAAAGGCTCTAATCTGTTAGGGATCATTTGGCTTTCTTCTCTCCTGATTCTCTCCAAATTCAGGTTACTGTTGTAATTTGCCATGTATGTTGTTAAGGAAGAGTTGAAGGTTGATTTCAGCCCTTCAGTCAGTGTGACCTATATTTAATGGGATACTGTTTTAGTATAACATTGAAAGACCTAGATGTTACAAATTGCATTTTGTGTTTTTAATAAAGAAGTCTTAGAATAAAAGTTTGTTTTCTTCCATCCAAGTATTCATGATGTATTCCATATGGAATAAGTTGATGGCAAGTGACTCCTCAATTTAGTTGTGTGGGGTTTATAACTTAGAAAAATCTCACTGCCTTGATTTCCCTTTTGTGTTTTAAAGAATTAGTTGGAGAAAATGTACTTTTTAGTCATCTTAATAATTGTTAGCTATGCCTTATGGGATAAGTTGATGGCAGGTGACTCTGCAGTTTAATTTGTTTGGGTCTTTTATAACTTGGAGATATCTACCTGTTTTGGTTTGCTTCATGTATCTTTAAGAAATCATTGAGTAGAACATGGTTTTAAGCCATCCTACCTGCTGTAATCTATGTCTTATGGGATCAACTGGTGGCCTTTGACTCCCCCCCCCATTTGGTGTCTATTTCTTTGTGAGCTCTGCCTTATGGGATAAGTTGATGGCAGGTGATGGCATGGATTTTGACTTTTTTGGTTTTTTTTTTTACTTAGGAAGATCTTGCTGTTGTGAATTGCTGTCCTTTAAGAAGTCTTGGGTAAAAGGTAGACTCTTTAGCCATCCTAATTATTGTCAACTATACTTAATGAGATATGTTCATACAGATCACTCTTCCAATTTGGCATTATTTGGAGTTTCCTATCTCAGAAATTTCTGGCTGCTGTGATTTGGCTTTTGTGTCTTTATGAATTGTTAATGTAAAAGGTTGTTTTGAGCCATGTTTGTTAGACATTGTGAGCTATGCCTTATGGGATGTGTCGTTGGCAGATGACTCTCCCAATTTGGGCTGTTTAGGGTTTTATAACTTGAATTGTAGTTATCCTGATGCTTTGATTTACCTTGTCTGTTTTTAAGAAGTCATAGGGTAAAAAAAATTTGATACTATCTGATACTTGTTTTGTTCTGATTCAAGATGTAGAGCCAACATTGTATTATGTTTTCAAACAACTGGCTGACTCCAACAGTCATCTTTAGTTGGGCTCTTTAGAAAGTACTAAAGGATTTTCAAATGTGTCAGTCTTTTGCTAACTTTTTACTTTATTATTTTATTTTCTAGGAATTTTTCTTCTAGAAGTACTTGTACCAATGCAACATTGTTCTACAATGTTCATTGTAAGAGTAAAACTTTGGAAGTAATTTTATGGTTTATTCACAAGATAGAACACTAAGAAATTGTTAAAGTGACCATAGTGTTAGCTTGGAAAGGCCTCTCCTACCATAGGCTACTTCTGCCTGATTTTGAGCTTTCTGAGTTGAATTGCATATTGTGTTATCTTTCATGTCTGGCTTCTTTTACTCAAGGTTGTGGTTGTGAAGTTCATCCTTGTTGGCAACAGCAGTAAGTAGTTTATTTTCATTGTGAGGTTTTCTTTGTTTGGCTATCGATACAGGTTAATTACTCACAGCTCATGTCAATCTTAGAGTCAGGAAGTCCTAAACAAAATAAAATGTATTAGAAATTATAGGTCAAATTGAGATGCATTACTATAGTGATATTTCATTTGTATTTTAATAATAAATAAAGCTTGCCTGAAGGTCAGAGAATAAAACAGCCACACTGGTCAGCCTTACAGACCAGGCATTGGTGACACACATGCCTTTACAGCCAGTAGCCACACCCATAGAAACTGGGTGGTAGTGGTGCATGCCTTTAATCCCAACCCTAGAAAGAAATGTAAGATGGGAGGAGACAGCTCTCAGACACAGTCTCATTCTGAGATTTCTGGAGGCAGGATCGTCATTTCAAACTGAGGTAGAAGTAAGAGACAGTGGCTGGCTGTTTGGCTTTTCTGACCTTCAGGTTGAACCACAATATCTGTCTCTGGGGTTTTATTAATCATGTTGCATATTACAATTTGAAAATTTTATGCAACATTGGTCTGCATTTGTCTAACTTGAGAGTTAGCTCTCCCATCTTTTAATCTCCCTTTTAATTTTGTCCTTAGGGACTCTGGTCACTAGTCTCCCCACAGCAGATTAAAGGAGAACAGGAAAGGAACGAAACCCTGGTCCCTTTATTATGTCTTTCCCTGCTGCTCTGTCTCAGGGTGAATAAAATGAATTAACTTTTGCACTAGGGTGTCCCTGTAGTAACTTTGCGTCAGAAGTCAGACCTCTGATTGCAGACATGCCTGGTTCTAGTTCCATATTGAGTGACTCAGGGCTATAATCCAGCCTTGAAAATTCTAGAATTGATTTTCATCTTATATTTCACATGCATTTCTTTATTTGGGTTTAATATTAAAGTCTAACTCATAAAGCAGTCATAATTTTGGAGCTGCGGTGGGCCCTGGAAATGCGAGCCTCAGAAGAGTTTCCAGGGCAGGTGAGGAGGTGGAGCCTCCTTGGTTGACTACTCACATTGCAGCAGCAGCCCAACAGCAGGAGCAGTTCAGAAGCAGCCCAGAAGCAGAAGCATCACCACCAGGAGCAGTTCAGTAGCAGGAGCAGTTCAGTAGCAGGAGCACCACCACCAGCAGCAGCAGCACTAATAGAGACCCCAGAGATGGAGACTTGAAGTGACAGCAGCAGCAGCAGCAGCCGCGGTGTCTGAGATAGCAGCTGAGATAGTAGTGGCCAGACAGTAGTGGCCGTAGCATTGGTGTCAAGGGTGGCAGTGGAAGCTGCATTTAGATCAGAACAGATTATTGGGGCAGTATGGCGGCAGTCTGTCTCCCTAAGCAAAATCCCCTTTGAGCTCCTTTACATAAGTATTAGCAGTATATTCTCTTGTTTGGTGGCTTTTAGTGCTCATTTTGTAGTTTGGAAGCAACTGTTCACAGATTGCACTTTCTTTAAACTTCATTCATTGTGAGTTCCCAGTCATTGCTCTTCTATGCATAAAGATTTATTCTAGTGCTGGAAATATAGCTTAGCAATAAGGCACTGACCTAGCATGGATAAGATCCTAGGTTCCACTCTCAGCCCTGTAAAGCCACCCATGTTAAGTTGATGTAGATAGTAGGTACATGAAGTAGCAGTTTTATCCATTTCTTTTCAGGAGTAGAAGGTTTGCCTCTTAGATGACTAAACAGTTTCGCAAGTAAACCTTCCAGCAAGTCTAACCTGTCGCACAGCAATGATGTCTGCCTCCAAAGAAATGGCTGCGGTTTGTATTTTAAATTGATCGTCTCTGTTCTTTTCCTGGTGTTGTAGTTTTGCTAAACTGAGTTAAATTAAATAAAGTGAAATGTATTAGGTGATAAGTGCAGTTTTGACAATGCTCTATAAAATTTCTATGAGCACTTGTGTATAAATTTAAGAACATACACTTAACATTTCTCCTGGATACTCTGAAATTGAACTGCAAACAAGTAGAGTCTATATAAAACTCAACTTTATAAGAATCTGACAAACATCTTTGCAAATTGGTTTGCCTTTTAAAAATTTCTGTCATATTCTGAGTTTCTTAATCTTTGAAGTCGAACACAAATGGAAATTATTAAACCATATTTAATCTTGCATAGCAGTGAACACATTTCTTTAGTCACATAAGGACACGCATATTAACGCCATCGAAGTAATCTAGGCAGCTTTCAACTTATATCAACTGCTATGCTTTTCATCATTGGAGACAATGCTCACTGTCAATTATTGAAAGTCATTGTGGGAACTATTTACTTGAAAGCACAAGCTACCACGTGAAGGTAAACTACTATATTTTTGTAAGGAATGTTATATAACGCAAGTGTGTGTTAATTTAGTAACCTAATCAGTGGAAGGCTAACCACGTACAGAGCTACCAGCCTGTTTACTTTAAAATCTCCTCACCTCATTTCTTAGAATAATTATTTTGTGGAAGTGTAGCAGTTATTTATGGTAACTTTTCTTATTTATACCCTGTCTTATTTCACCAACATTTTAAAGTGTTTTTAGAAATTAACTTAATAAGAGGAAGATGTGTTTTAACTGTTTCCTAGTTTGACCACATGGTGGCAATATTGGATTATTTAGGAATCAAAACCAGGGCAATGCTCTGATCATGGTCAGTTTGTGTTGTGATTGTTGGGCTTTTTTTTTGGCTTTGAAAGCATTTTTAACACTGAAGATTAATGTCTCTGCCCTAAAGTAAGAAGGTGTTAAACTCAATGGAAAAGGGGGCTCTGGTGTCGCTAGATTAATGAGAGCATGGTTCTGCAAGTATACTTTCTCTTGTGTTTTCCTGAAACCGGGTCCTTGACCCACCCAGACTGCCCTTGAACTCATCAGCCACTTGCCTTGGTCACACATCCTCTTCTACATAGGCATGGTATTTAAAACATAGGTCCTTTGATAACACAACAAGTTTTCAAATCTTCTGAGAAGTGAAATTAAAGTCCTCAGCTTTTCTTTTTGCTATTTTATATTTTCTTTTAATTTGCTAAGAAATGTTTATCCTATGCAAATATGAATGCCTCCTTAGGATGATAATGATAATGTTTTATGAGTATGTACCAAAGATTACACATTTCAGTTATGCAAGAAATATTAAGCAACTGGTTGTACAGCATATCAGTGTTTACCATTTTAATGAGAAAAGTTTAAATCTCAACTACTTTATGGAGTTTCTCTAAACTGACACTCAAGGACATACTCTATCCTGAATCTCTTTGGAAGGTGAAATCTTAGTCATTTTGCATGTTCCCTTTTCTTATGTATTAGGATATTCTGAGCAACTTTTCACAGGAGTTCTAAACCTAGATCCTTCTGGTAAAGTCTTTCCTTTCTCTTTTACTTGGCTGGCAATTATTTCCATTCCTTGTAGTGTTAATTTTTATTTCATCTCTGATTTAATTAAGGCTTTTGAAATATTGGTAAAAATTAAAAACAACTTATATAGATAAGTATAAGGTATGGTCACTATTTGATGTGACTCTTTCTGAAATAAAGCATTAACTACTTGTGGTGTAAAAACTATTTTAGAAAGAACTTCACCCACCTGAAATTCGTGAAATTGAAGAACCGAAAGCCATTGTGGATATCATGAGCCATTTCCAGCTGTGACAACTTCTCTTTTCACTGTGTTTTTCTAGAATGTTAAATTGTAAACATTTCTTACTTTACATGAGGGGAAAGTGTATAATTAATTGAAATTTTGCCATATCAAATTTCTTGTGATTATTCACCTCATTGTGATTATTTTGACAATTTCTCCATAGAATAATATTTTCAGGTGAAAATTTGAAATATGAGTATGTGTATTTTAGAACTTTAAAAACATTATTTATCAGGTTTATGTCTTTTCCATCTGTGTTGTTTAGTATTAATTTCCACTATACTACTTTTAAAGGAAATGGGAAGATTTGGATTCACTTTTAATATGTGCCTAATTAATTACCTAATATCGCAACTGAAATGAAAGGACAGCCTACTCATGTCTTACAGTGAATTTATCTCATATAATTTTGAGGGGAAATCATAAAAATAAACTCATGGATAGGGACTGATAGAAGTATCTAATTACTGTGGATTTTGTGAGCTGTATACCCCGGAGGCAATGGAAGGGTTTAAATAAATGACTCTTGTCCCATGAGGTTTACAGAATAGACTGAACTAACATAGTTTGAAAAGTAAAAGTTTATGTGTGTCTTACCTTTAAGACTGACACTAGTGAGGACAGAAGCCATGCTCACAGGCCTTGGTCTTAAGATTGTGCAGGAGTGGGGGTGGGTGGATAAGGCTGCCTGACCTGCAGTGCCCAAATCTTGGCAAACCTGAAGCCTAGGGTGTAGTGTTCAGCCAAGAGACCAGTAATTGTGCAAGGGATATGGCATTGCGGATGAGCAGTGCTTTGGATCCCAAGCTGTGTCCCTTAGGGGTCCTTGAGAATCCTGTCACATTGCTGAGTGTGCTGATATGCATGCACTCCTTATATGTGTAGGAGATAACAATAACAATATGCAATCTCAGAGGCAGGAGGATTGCCTCAAGTTCAAGGCCAACCTGATCTATATAGTTAGTTTAAGGCCAGCCAGGGCTCCACAGTGAAAGCCTGTCTCAAAAAATAAAAACATAGAAGCAAAGGACTCTTTTAATATCTGGTGAAAGTGTATTGTTTTTACTCTCTTTTTGGGATTATAATATAATTAAAACATTTCCCCCTCCCCTTTCCTACCTCCAAACCCTCCCATAGACCTCTCCTTGCTCTCTTTCAAATTCATGACCTTTTTCATCAATTGCTATTGTATGCATATGTTTATGTATACGTATATACATATATGTGTGTATGTCTGCATATTCCTAAATACACCCTGCTCAGCCTGTACAGAGTTATTTGTATGCATGTTTTCAGTGCTGACCATTTGGCACTAGACAACCATTTGTTGCGCTCTTCCCTGGGGAAGACTATTGCTCTCGCTCTTGGTATTTCTTAATTTCCTATATTTCTTTGTGCAGAGTTGAGGCCTTGTGGGCTTCCCCTATCCACTTGGGCATGTTTATTGGTATCCTTGTTCAGATGATGTTTAGGTAGTCGTGTTGGTGAGATGTTATGGGTCTACACCATAACATCTGTCATCACTAGGAGACATGGTATCACGGCAAAAACCCTGATCGTCTGGCTCTTACAATCTTTCTGCCTCATTTTCCACAATGTTCCCTGAGCCTTAGGCACAGGAGTTCTTTTATATGTGTATTCATTGGGACTGGGCCCCCAGAGCACATTTTGAGAACCACTTTGCTTGCAGTTCTCTCAAGATAAGATGAGCATTTTTGGGGGGGTTGTTGTTGTTTGCTTGCTTGCTTTTCATGGTTTTTAAAATTTATGATCCCAGCACCTAGCAAAGAAGTTCTGACAGGAGGAAGGCATTCATCCTTGAATGAATAAATGATGTTTATGGTATTTTATAAATATATTCTCTGACACTTTTGAGCATTTCAAAAAACCCCGTCAGCATGTTATCAGTGGTGTTCCTCATTGGTATGGCATATAAGGTGTACTCAGTGCCATTGTGAGACCAACACCGGATACTTAATTTTTAGAATACTTTGGAGCCCTACATCACTTATGTTTTATTTGGCTCTTTAGTCTTCTCAGAGTGAAACACTCACTATTTTATTGATTTTAATGCTTGTCTCCTATGTGAGCGCCCTCTTCAGTGGGAAGCGCTGCAGTACACACAGGTGGGAGGTTGTCAGGAGTTGTGATGCACTCACTTTCTGGCACTGAAGAAACTTCCACATGTGCATGAATCAGCTACTGCAGTGGCAGGTGGAGGAGACAGTATCTCAGCCAGTGTCCTGTGGCCCTTAAAACCAGGCCTCTAATAAAAACATGATGTTTCTGACTACTGGAGAACTTCCATTGTGTCTAGCAATTAGCTCTTTGCTTTATGCATTTTGAAACAGCAACTACTAATGCCTTTTATTATAACAGGTTATCTCTAAAACTGTTCAAAGGCTGGAAAAGAAGTTTGATGACATGGATAACAAAGTAACGAGAATTTATCACTCTTCTGCCAGATCCTTTTGGCATTACCCTGTAAGTGTACAAAAACACTATCACAACTTTGATAAATATATTCTGTCTAAAGATGCCAGTCAGTTCAAGTGATAGAGAGTTAGCAAATGTGGTATCATCAAGGTTTATCTGTACTTCCTGGAGGATCAGATGAGGACTGCAACTCTTTGTGAAAGAATAAACAAGTTCAGGATTAATGAATATAGAGCAATGAGCATCTTAAAATATATATATTTAAAGTACATTTTTAAATATACATTTTAAAATGTAATTATAAAATATACATCAAATTAAATGTAGGTCAGAAGAGAAAGAAAAATCATGTGATCAAAAGACAACACCATTTTCCAATGTAAAATAATGTTGCATGGAAACCTTAATGTCCTGACTACTCTTTTTATTTCTCTTTTTATTATGAAGCCTTTAAGCTCAGTATCTAGAAGATACAATTACCTGACATCTAAAAGACTTAAACTCCAGAGAGAGAGCCAAGTAGTTCAGAATAATACCGTCTCCCATGCTCAAAGTTACAGTCCAACTTCACCAGTCCGCACAAGGGATGATATAGAGAACAACGAGACTATAGATTACACCCAGACTTTCCAGTAGTCCAATTCTATTGACAACACCCAGATGTTCCAGTACCCTGATTCTATTGACAACGCCCAGACGTACCAATGCTCTGATTCTATTGGCAACGCCCAGACGTTCCAGTATGCTGATTCTATTGACAACACCAAAAGTATCCAGAACACCGAGAACGATGCTGTTTTCCATTCTGACGATTCCCAGGGAGTGACATGTATCAGTTCTTCACCAGAGAGGGACTATCAGGAAAGTCCACTGAGTCCTGTATATACTGCCCAAGACTACCAACAGTATTGCAGATTTGAAAAAATTCCTGGCTCTTCTACAATGACCCACTACAGTGACTTTGAAAATCCCAACTTGGACACCACCGCTTCTTCCACTTCAACAATGATGAAAGAAAGCACCCTCCCTCAAGGGGAGCTCATCCCCATCCAGAATCCTGAAATGAAGAGATTGGCCCAGAGAACACCTGTGATTGATCCTAATACTTTTGGTGAGTTTGGAATGGTACCAATGATTAACATCCTTCTTGTTTCCTATTTTGATGATTGGTTTGTAATTATATGTACAATGGTGGGCATTTATTGAGTAAGTATTATGGGTAAGGCAGTGAGCTAATCAACTAACATGGATTGTCTCTGGTGGTCTTCATAATGACACCATTGTGATTATGAAATCTATTTTCTTTACTTTCCCATAGTAAATGCCCAACATGATAATAAGGTGCTAAGAAAGAAAGGACACACATTTGGATAATTCACAAACAGAAAAAATGAAATTTCTGTTGATTCTCTTTGGTTAGAAAAAAAGATCCTCCCAACAAATGACCAAGCCCCCTTCATTTTTTATCATACATCAAGTGTAGGAGGTCAAACATTTTGCTGAAGGTAATATTTGGGCACAGAGAAGTTTCCATGCAACTTAGTGAATAGTACAGCAAAACCTGCTGAGATATGAGCACTTACATTGTTTCATGTATCATTTTTTATTAAAATATTCAACCAAGACATTTATTGCTATTCAATTAAACATGAAAGAATAACTGCATAAAATGTCAAAATCACTACTGATTGAACTCATCAGAAAATATTTTTTAAATTCATATTTACATTTAAACTACAAGAGATGTGAATATAAAAATTGTGATATTGGATTTAAGAGACAGATTTGCTTCAAAGAACTTATCTTGTTACCTAAGATAACTAAGGTTATTGAAATTAGTTTATATAACCAAAAAATAAGCAGTTTTAAAGTGTAAACTTCAGGGATTCCCACCGCATTCAGTACAATAAATTAACTTAGAGAAAGTGACATTTAAGAGAGATTTTCAAGAAATACACTGAAACCCTTAAAGTAAGAGAGTACTGAGTTAGCTCAGCTTATCCCAATGTAATTCAAGTAGCACCTTTTCCTGTCCTTGCTTGGGACCTAAGAGGCCTTGGATTGCTACACGTGTTTCATGAACATGGAAGCTTTGTACTTTCTAGTGTAAAGCTGTTCTGCTCTTTGGGGAGGTTCAGTGACACACTCTGTGCAGCACTCCGCAGATCATCTTCCTTAAGGCTCTCATGAGATTTTACCGTTGGAATCTTGAGTCCTTACTTAGGTACTGAAGAGGAGGTTCCAGGAGTGAGACCATTACTTTCTACCTAACGTCTCTTCTCTTCAAGATGCTGTTCGGGCTTTTAAAAATGTTTTCCCCACTCATTGTTAACTGCAGGCTTGTCATCCAAATGTAACAATGCTGTTGTGAGAGACCTTGGAAAGCCTTTAAACTGGTCTGTGAATGACGTGATAACATTTCTGAACCGTTTAGATCCTCCGTTGGCAGACCAACTCTACTCCACCATCAGAGAACAAGTAATGTATTTTTAAATTCAGTTTTCCCACTACCCTAATGCCATTGAATGAGCTCTGAGCGTTTTCAGTTGGATACTGAGTCACCAACTGAGTGGTAGGGGAACCCTATCATCTGATTTAATTTTTATTTGTGAAAAGGTTGTCTTGTCCATCCTTCTGTGCTTAAATGTTAGGTTAATTGTCTCTTCTTTATATGGGTAGCTAAATTTCTAATACACTAAACAGCCTCAAGTTGGGTGGTTTAAGATTACAAGTCTTAGGCAGACCTATCTCCTTGCAAGGACAAATTCTCCCCAAAGTAGGGACTATAAATAAGAGGAGTTTACCAACAGTGCATACGAGAGTAGCCTTCTTGTTATGGTATCCAGAAACTAATTCCAGATGATCAGTTCTGTTTACCTTATATGACTATTGACAACTGTGATGCTGATGACAACTTACAAAGCGATATCATGGTTAAATTCTACTTTTCCTAGTATTTTCTTAAGTTTTTTTCTTTGGTAACTTAAAATTTTGATAGCAGAGGTCTTTTAATTTCTTGACTTGGTTTATTCCCAGGTACCTTTAAAAATATTGTGAATAAGTTTTTTTTTGTTTTTGTTTTTCTCTAATTCCTTTAATTCCTTCCTTGGCAAGATTTTTTTATTAGTACATAGAAAAGCTACTGCTTTTTTTTAAAAATGAGAACACAGGCTGCTTTTATTCTGATTTGAGAATTTCCCTACATATCTCCACTACTTTTGGTTCTTAGCTCCTTTTGTCACCTCTTCTAAGATGATTTCTGAGCCTTGGATGATAGGGTGGCTGCATGGGGAAATCTCTGCACGTGGATGAGTTGTGGGTCTCTTTATTGATCACCATGTCCTGGAAAAAAACTTTTCTGTTGAGGGTCAAGGGATTCACTAATATACATATGCATATGCATATGCATATACATATGTGAACTAAGGAGGCAGTTTATTGCTATGTTCATTTTGAATAATAATAATAACAATAACAATAATAATAATAAAGTTCTCCCCTAGATCCTATGAACTATCCAGCCATAAGATTTTAGATGAAATTCTGTCTTATGGACCAGGCTTTAATCCAATATGAAAGTGGTTGGCTACTCCCATAACATCCATGCTAATATACCTATATTCCCAACTGCTTGGGAGGCTGAAGTAGGAGGATCTCTTGAGTACAGGAGTTTTGGACTGTAGTGTGCTATGCCCATTGAATGCCCACATTAAGTTGGGCATCTTTATGATGACCTCCTGGGAGCAGGGAATCACTTAAGGAAGGATGAACTGACACAGCTGGGAAGCTACTGGTTTGTATTCTATGACTATTGAAAGTTTAATCAGATCTAAGAGTTTTCTGCTGGCATTTCTAGGGTCTTTTACGTATAGGATCTTATGACTAGGAAATAGAGATAATTTGACTTCTCGTTTCCTATTTGTATTCATTTTTAGTTCTTTCTTTTAACTTGCTGTTATGGGCTGAATTTTAATAAGCTCTACTTCCTTTACTTTATAATTTTATTTCCTATCATAAGAGATTCTGTGTCTTCTTAGACAAGAATATCTGATTAAATAAAGTTATATTTTTATGCTGGAACTTAAAAAAATAATATACTTTAGTAGCATAAGGTGATGGTAAATTAAAACAATAAAGAATTTTCGTAAAGATGCCTTTCGACTATCTATACACCATTTTCAGTATAGAAAGAAAACCAGTAATTAGTCTTAATGTCTAATTAGCTTCAGACAAGTAACTCACTTTCAAATAAAGACAATACTATTGAACACATTTACAGTTTGCATTGATGTTGATATATTCCTAGACTCAATCAGAAAATTAATAGCCATGAAATGCATTTCTCTCATTCTTTTTACTTTTTTCATATGTACACAGTATTTTATTCATCACAGTATTTAAAATTAGGACATTTGATATAGCTAATTTTAAATATTAAGTTAAATTTGCTTTTTCTTAAAATTGATGTAAATATATAAATTTAAAAATGATACATTACTGTGCAATAATATTTAATATAGTTTTCATACGGGGATACATATTCAGGGACTTTATAACTATGAGAGGCTTTAGTTTTGCATGTTCTTATATACAAAGAAACAACTGCTTATCCAGTTTACAGTGTTGCTAATCATTTTAAACCTTTTCTCGCTCTAGGACATTGATGGGAAAGCCTTGCTGCTGTTCAATACTGATATAATGATAAGATATATGAAGATGAAGGTGGGGGTAGCCTTGAAGCTCAGCAGCTACATTAAAAAGCTTAAAGAAGGAGTAAACTGTAGCCCGTAAAAAAAATTGTAGAACTTTAAATGTTCTCATAAGGTCCTTCTTAATGCACAACTAACTTCCTATGTTTATTAGTTTTAGTTTTGGAGAAGGTTCTCCTAAAATATGTTATAACTAGAATTGAAAAAAATACGTTATAGTCAAAGTCTGCTTTGAGTTATTTGACATATTAGTATCAATATATACATATGTCTTCTTTAGATTTTTCATTTTATAGATTGAAAATATGCTTCATGTAAGAATCAAAATGCTACCTTTGATTTGGGTTTATCTTTATACATATTTTTAAAGCAACTAAAGAGGAAATACAAGGAACTAATAACTTATACTATTAAAGTGGTGAAATTTTTTGGCAGAAGAGAGATTAAAGGAGAATATATAGTTACCCTTCTTGGATATTTTATCTGTATAATACTCTAGCATACTTTTCATGTCCTTACAGTTTTTAGCAAAAACAATAGCCGTATTGTCCTCTCTATTATTACATCTCTGGTATGCTTGTTCAGATTCAGAAGGGGAAATGGCACCTATGAAGTGTCTAATGAGCTCTAGACAGTTAGAGTATTCTTAGCGGTTTTCAGATAACTTATAGCATATGGAGAACGAGATACTAGTTCAGATTCAGAAGGAGAAAATGAAACTTATGAAATGTCTAATGAGCTCCAGACAACTAAATATTCTTACCAAGCTTTTAGACAAGTTTTAAGGTGTATTTATTTGTTTTACTTCAGAATTGTTCCTCAATAGTAGTTTGGAATAAATCTGACTATAGTTTAAAGACACATATTTACTATATTTAAGTCTTTATTTTTTATGAATTTTGGACATTTAGCTAAGAATTCATTGTTCAAATGTCTATATGAAGATACTCATACTCAAAATTTTTTTAAATATGTATTTTATTTTATGTGTTTATTCCTTGTGCAGGTATTATATCTGTACCAAAATTGCACAGAAGTAAATATTTTATTTTGAATTTAAACTGGTACCTTACATTGATACAAAGGGAATTATGAGCTGTCTATCAACAAGATGCTCTTATTCTGTGAACTGTGTATGTGCCACATGCCCTTACTAGTCCTTCTCAGGTTAGCCCTCAGAGAGCCAGAAACAGTGCTGAGGCTGGTTTCCACATATGGAAATGCTCTGTCTTCTACCATCTTCAGGCATCCAGGATGTTCGCTAGTGAAAGATACACTAGTGTGACACATTTAGAATTTTATATTTATAATTGAAATTTTCATTATCAACATGAGTCACTACCATTTTGTTATTGCTTATCACATTGTATAACTTTTGAAATAAGATAAACTAAGAATTGGTGCTAATAATATTGGGTTTTTTATTGAAAATGGTAATGAAATGTTCACCAAGGGGAAGAATTTACATTATCTCTTTAGAAAGTAAAGTGTACTAGTTACTGAACATAGGTGGTTTAAAGGATTACTCAATTTATATTCCTGCTTGTATAAAGAAATCCTTATTTCATGCTCTTCAAAGGGTATAAAGATACTATGCACTGTTGAACATGATTCAGATGCTTGAAAAACAGTGTTCTGTATTTTTCAGATTTCAAGATATAATAAAGCCAAAGAACTCTAACAATTAATAGCAAAGTCTTAGATTTTTTAAATTAAAATTCATGCAATATATTCTGATCATGTTTTCCCCTTCCCATCTCCTTTCAGGTCCTTTCCACTTACCCACTCCTCCAAATCCATATCTTCTTCCTCTTTAGAAAAATCCCAGCAAATAAAAAAATCAAGCAAACCAGGATCAAAAACCACAGCAAAAAAGCACAACACACACACACAGAGAGAGAGAGAGAGAGAGAGAGAGAGAGAGAGAGAG
>LOJH01008500.1:0-16077 GCA_001685095.1 Ellobius talpinus
GACCTTTGGAAGAGCAGGCAATGCTCTTAATCTCTGAGCCATCTTTCCAGCCCCCCAGTGATGGTACTAAAGGCATATGTTTACCTTGAACTTCATTCTCCTGCCTCAGCCTCTTGAACAGGTGGGTCTATAGGCCTGCACCACTAAACTTGGACAAATTATAGATTTTTCTACAAAGGAGTTTTCCCATATCTTTGGGAAATTCAGACTGCCCTTCGTTACCTCAGTTACCGTGTATCACTGAAGAGAGGATGAAAACCCACGACTTTCACCCACTCCCCACTCCTCACGCCAGTCAAGCTCTCAGCAGACCAGAAAGAGGTCTAGGAATCGTTTTGAATGCCTTCCTTAGGAGGCCACAAAGATCTCAGTCTTTCTCCGCCAGATTCTCTGGCTCTGTCAGCTCAATAGCATCTTTGGACCACCTGCTAGGTATTCTTGTCTACCTGCCTCTACCCTCCAGACCACTTCTTTGTGTTCTGCCCTGCCTTGCTGAGGGGACTATCGCTTGTCACTGAAGCCCCCAGCCTTCACTGCTCTTCAGTGAGCAGCCCTGGAGTCTGCATGTCACCTCAGTCTGCCTGCAACGCCCCCATGCTCACTCTGTTGGGTGGTCAGGACTAAGACAGGTCTAGAATGAAGGCTCTGCAGCTTGTGGGGTCCCCATTCTAAGTGGGGAATGATGAAGTCTGACAAGTTCCCCTGAGCTCAAGGACAAGTCAGGGATCCTGTGGTGTGTCCCTCAGAGGTGAGAAGTAGGCCCCTAACATCCTCAGGCCTTGCTGCCTAAAGCTTCTAATCTGGGGGAAAGTGGTCCCGGCGCTCTGTGTGCAAACATCTCCCAGCACACATAGCAGGAGGTTGAGGACGATGGCAGTAAGCCATGCTCTAGAGCCCTCTATTCTAGGACACCACCACTACAGCACAGGGCGCTCAATCCACACCATTTCAAAGAGATCTCTGTCTCAATGTACTTAGCTTTCCAGGTCCACTGTGAAGGCACTAGCCAGCCTCTGGCCTCCCAACTTCCTGCTTGCTTGCCTATGTGTTCTCCCCTTCCAACATCCCCCCCCACACACATCGCCATGAAAACCCAACCAGGCGCTGTTATGGGCTCCAGTTTGTTGGGATGAATAAAGGATCAAAGCAACAAAAACCCCAGCAGTGTCATGCATGGTGGTGCACAATTTATAATCCCCGCATCTGGGAGGCTGGCTGGAGCAGGAGAGTCTTTATAAATGCAAGGACAGTCTCACCTACATAGTGAGTTCCAGGCCAGCCAGAGACCCTGTCTCAAAGCAAACAAACAAACAGACGATCTGGGGTTGTAGCTCATTTGGTAGAACTCTTGTCTCATACACACAAAGCCCTGAGTTCTGTCTCTGCCATCACATACACTAAGTGTGGTCCTATAATCTCAGAACTTGGAGATAGAGGCAGGAAGGTCAGAAATTTATCCTCCACCCAACAGTGAGTCCCAGGCCAGCCCAGGCTATGTGAGAGCCTGTCTCAATGTAAACAAACCAACAACTAGAACTCCCAAGCAAACAAAAAAGTCAGGGTCATAGCGCATGACTGTAATTCCAGTACTTGGGAGGCAGAGTCAGAGAGTCATCCTAGTTTTGAAGCTAGCCTGGTCTACCTATTGAGTTTCAGGCCAGTCAGAGCTACAAAGTGAGACCCCATCTCACTGATAAAAAAAAAAAAANTCACCCTGCTGGCTTGCGTAGTCAGTGGAGTAATTGTGGGTGGGAGGAAGAGGAGGAGCTGTCCAGTCCCCAAGCTGAGGCAGAGACTGGCAGCTAAAGGACACCTCTGGTCTGGCTCCAGAGCCTGCAGACTTCATCACAGTGCCCGCCAGTCCCTGGGAAGGATAAACAGGAGCCCTCCCCTGCCCGCATTCACCCAGCAGCCAGGGAGTAAGCAGCCGCTCTTGAGAAGCAGAGGGGCATATGGAACCGAGCCTCTGCCCTGCAAGGGCTCCAGGCCTCCCTGTGAAACAGACACCTCAGAACCAGTGACAGGAGGCCTAATTTGAGTGATTCATTCCACGTGGGTGTTGGAGGAAGGCTTTGCAGAACTACTGTAGGCAGGGTTGGGCCCTGGCCAAACAGCCTCAAGTGTCCCTAGCTTCTCACTCCTCCCAGGACTAGAGACGCAGCTGGACCACAGAGCAGTGAGCCGATTGCTGCTGCTTCATTCACTGCTCACGCTCGCAGCCATTCATTCATCTCAAGCCCCTCTGGGATGGAGACACTGGACCAAATTCACTCACTTCGTGCAGGATGGTCCCCAAAAAAAAGCTGTAAAAGAATTTACAGTCTCCCAGTTGGGAAAATAAGAGAACGAAAACAAACCAAAAGTTGAAAGGGGCATTTTTCTAGGATTGAAATTTCCAAAACGAGTAACACTTGATACCTAAGGGGAAAAAATGCTCCTGGGCTAACTACTCTGGGGAAAGGACTAGACAAATGAGAACAAGGGTCAACTCTGCAGGTCGCCTGGTGCCACTGGGATTCCAACAGACAAGGGTAATGTCTAAATTTATTTGACCCGAGAAGCCTTTCCCAGCAGGACCGTGTAGGACTGGTGTGACGGAGACGCACTTTGAGACATAGTGCTGCGACCCAAATATTGCTCAGAAGACTTGAAGACTTGAAGGGGTGGGGGTGGGGCAAAGAAGCCAAGCTGAGAAGAGACCTGGGATAAGGGAGACTCTGAGGCTGGAACTTGAAAAAGTTTTGGAAGGTCCCAGGCAAAAAGAGGAAGGATGAGAAAAAGATGGAATCGTTGTTTAGAAAACAGCTGAACGTCAGGAAGATTTGCTAGCCACACCTCCCACAACCTACAGCGCTGCTTCTAGGGTCTTCAGAGAGCTCTCCTCCGAGCACACAGAAAGATGTGTGTCCGTGGGAGAAAGCGAGCAGACATAGTGTCTCCTCCACAGCTGTGAACATGAAAGAAATACAGAAAGACTCAGCAACAGTGCGGAACTTAGAAACATAATACAGAAAGAACAAAGAGAGAAGGCTGGTTCACACCTTTAATCCTAGCTCCTGGGAGGTAGATCCAGGAAGAGCTCTGTGAGTTCAGGGCTAGCCTGGCCTACTTAGTAAATTTCAGGCTAGCCAAGGCTATACCATAAGACTCTGTCTCAAAAAAGAAGAGAAAATCACAGAAGATCACACACGAACTCCATTCTTGCCTGGAGACACCTTTAAGCTGCTGCTGCTGCTGTCTGAGACAGGGTTTCTCTGTATAGCCCTGGCTGTCCTGGAACTTGAACTCAGAGATTCACCTTCCTCTGCCTCCCCAGTGCTGGGATTAATGGTGTGCACCACCACACTCAGCTGGCTTTTTAATCTTAGTCATGGAATAAATGTGTAGGGGCTGGGACGACAGTTCCCTCAGGAAGTTTTGCAAGCTTGAAGATCTGACTTCAGTCCCCAGCAGCCATATCTGCAGCCAAGTGTGGCGGTAACCCCAGCAAGGGGATGAATTGACAGGACTCCTTGGACAGTTCAGCCGAATTAGTGACAGACACCCGCCCTCCCCTCTCTCAAGAAGGGCAAAATTCAGGATGTGGTCACATCTGGAGGGAGAGGGTGATAGGGTGGGGAGGGAGAAGCCTGTGGACAGATGAAGATGTTCTGGTTCTTCAGGGTGTGGGGAAGTTCAGGTTTTCATCTTGTTATGACATCCCATATATGATGTGTTTGCTGTGTATGTGTGTGTGTGTGTGTGTGTGTGAAGTGCTATATAGTAAAAAGGATATTCGTTCACCAGTTCTCAGCAGAGCAGCTGGTGTCTGAGGAGGATACATACCAGGTAGTTGGCCAGACTAGCAGCACATCATCTCCTCTGCTCTGTGGGTGTCCAAGCAGCTCAGCAAGGCCCTCGTCCCTAAAAGACGGATGTGCACAGCAACCCAGACTCCCAGGAGTCACAGCCAGGCTTATTCAGCACACTTTGCAGGACTGAAACGACCGGTGCCTCAGCCGTATTAAACCTGCACAGACCAGCCCAGGAGCCCCAGTAAAACTCCCCGAAGCCACATCTGACTTGCCCACCCCTTCCCAGGAGCCAGGGGCTGAGCAGGCCACCAGGACACAGGGTCAGGCCAGTGTCCTCACTGAATCACTAGCATCCTGCCCTGAACCACTCCCACTCTGGTTTTCAAATAAGGTGATAATTGGGACACACCATCACAGGGTGTATGGCTTTCCCCAGCGTGGCCCTTTCTCTAGAGCAGGATGACCCGCATTCTTTCCTGGCATTGAGTACTTAGACAACCCTCACTGTACTGGAATGACCTGCACACCAGCCATGATCAGTCACTGTCAGCTCAGCCCCTGTATAGCGGGGAATTCACAACTTCCCTGACATCACACTGCCCCCACCCCATTTTACATAGAAGAAATGGAGACTCCAAAATTTTCAAGTAACCCTTCCCCCCATAAAAAAAGTCTGGGAGCCACCAAGTGACAGGTCTGAGACATGCCATTTTCCCTGACAGCTCTTCTTCAGAAGCAACAATGGGCATGTGTCCATGGATGGCACAGGCTAGAAGCTCAAAACTGGGCCCTGCTGAGATCATGGGGGACGGAGATGCTGCCCAGTGTGTGGGAAGCAGCTAAGCCTTGCCAGAGCTTCTGTGGAGAATGATTGTGCTCCCCAGCTGTGCTCCACATCCCTCAGGTTGTGATATGAGGCTCACTTGGGTGACAAAGACACAGAGCAGAATCTACGTCCTCAAGAGCTGAGCCCCTCTTTGGAAGGATAATATGGATGCCCACAAGATGTGATTTAGAAGGCAAGAAACAGACGGCAAGTGTCAGTGGATCTTCCTGAGGAGGAGGATATCGGGAGGAGGAAGAAACACACCTAGAGGAGAAAGGCTGAGCCTCTGTCCAACAGGGCACCTTCAGCACTGTCCCTTCAACCTAGGACCTGTCCTCAAGATGCCTCGTGTTCTCTGCTGTCTGGCGGGGGTGGGGAAGGATGATGAAGACCTGGTCCTACTGAGACTGCAGGAGGAAGGGGCAGGTGCTGGTGGAGGGCTTCGGTGAGGAATGGTATCAGCCTCCCTTTTAAGGGTGGACAGGAGTCCTCTCAACCTCCCCAGAAGGTAGGGGATGCACAGAGGCACGGCAAGGTGACGCATCGCAAGAACAACAAAACATACAGCGAGATTAATGATGGCAAATGGGAGGATTACTCACTGTGTAGACGCCAGACCCTGTCTGTCTCATATGTTACAGCCTTTAAGCCTCACGATCCCTATTTCACAGAGGGAAAAGTTGAGGCTCAGAGAAAATAAGGTCACCTGACTACCTAGACAGAAGCCTAGGACTGTCCCCAGGAGGCATGCTCTAATCGTCGCAAGTGAAAGGAGGCTGGAAGGGAAGCAGGCAGTCAGGAGAGCCAGGCAGGGTTGGATGGCACAGGGTCAGTGTCAGCAGTCAGCTGTGTTACCTGGTGATGTCACCGTCCTTCTGATCACACCGTCGGAAACCACAAAGCTGGCTAAGCACCAGGGAAGGTCATTTGAGACTGAGAGTGTCAAGAGGAGACCCAAGATTAGCAAAGAGGGGCCTGAAGGGGACAGGGAACACTGCTGGGACAGTCCCCAGGACTGCTGCTGAACAAGAGACTCACATGCTAAGGTGAGCCCCTGCTGTAGCGAGGGCCAAGCCCTCTCCCAGATCCTGTGCTGGCAGAACCTAGATAGACTGACTTTCCCATCCAGCTTTCTCAGCCTTGCCAGAGTGTGTGGAGTGGGGACTACTGGACAATTAGTACCACAGACTTAAAACCTTCACTTCAGGCTAGCAAATGTTCACACTTTACTGAGCCCACTGACCTGAACTCACAGGAGCCGTGTGTGTGTGTGTGTGTGTGTGTGTGTGTGTGTGTGNGAGAGAGAGAGAGAGAGAGAGAGAGAGAGAGAGATCAATGCTAATTTTTTAAAACAATACTAGCCTGCGACCTGGGAAAATACCAGAAAGGTTTATTTCTCCAAGGAGTTCATTCTAGAAAATGGTGGCATGGACAGAGAGAGGCCCTGGCCTCTGCTGTGCTCATCCTTCTATCATTCCATGCAGGACACCTGACCAAACCTCCAGGTAGTCACAGTCCCTGCAAAGAGCCTGCCTGACCTCTTTTGGGGCCATCAGTAGTGTGGCTCACCCCTGTAGGAAAAACTTCCAGAGCTCAGGAGGAGGATCAGGGTCATCTGGGGGAAGGATCCCCAGAGTCTGGGATACCTGGAGCGTGACCAGCATGGGTGTGGACCCTGGGACTCCAGTCTCCTGGCCCAATAGAGAGGAGCACAATTGTCAGACAGTAGAGCAGACCCCTCTGCCTCAAAGACCAGGGCAGCACCACTCCTCACTTGAGCTGAAGGCAGTTCTATGAATCATAGGACTAGTGAAGGATTCTGGGAAAGTCCTGAAGGATGAGTGGTTCAAGACAGGCAACCTAAGGGACTGTTCTGGAGAAAGGAGACTCCGGGACCAGTAAATCCAGGCCTCAAATGCAAACTAAGAACTTTCAGTGATGCTCATGCGTCTGGGCTTAGATTAAGTCTGCAGATAGACCTCTAGGGAGCTTCCTGGCAATTGGGGTGGAGGGTAGTATCACTGAGGGGCTAAGATCCCTGGAGGACCTGGCTTCCAGCAGTCAGCATCGTAAAGAGAGCTGAGGTCTACTGGCTGAGAAGCCTTGGGCGCTGAAGTGTGGTTCTCTCGGGGCCTCAGTTTGTCATCTGTAGAATGGGAGAGAGAGAATACATGCATCTAAAATTGGCATGCGCATGGGGCTGAGGGTAGGGCATCCAGAAGGATGGGTTGACTACTTGCTGGTTCTTAAATCCTGTTCCCCAGCTGCTCACTTTCTGGAGACACAGGCGCTGGACATGCCAGAGTTATGGCTATCCTTGGAAGGCTCCAGAATCTCTCACCCTGCAGAAGTTTCCACTGAGGTGGAGGGCCACCCAGGGTGGATTTGGATGTTCTCTTTGCCAAAGACAAGGAACTGAGTGGGGTGGTCTCTGAGGTGCCAACCAAGGGTAGGAGTTGAGAGGTAAGCTGAAGCTTTGTTGGGTGGCGGGCAGGTTACCCTCCCATTCCCCCGGCCCCAAAGTTCTCTTCCACTTCTGCTTTCATCTGTTAGGTTTTTATTTTTGTTTATTTGTTTTTTTTTGAGACAGGGCCTCTCTTGTCCCTGGACATCCTGAAACTTGCTATGTAGACCAAGCTGGTCTTGAATTTATAGAAATCTGCCTATTTTGGCTTCCTGAGTGTCGGGGTCAAAGGTATCACAATGCCCGGCTCTCCTCTCCTTCTGGATGAGGTTCCCATCACAGAACAGTAGTGATGTGGGTCAGCCAAGGCCTAGCCAGACTGTCCACCCAGGACTTGACTAACAGGAAAACCTGGGCTGAGGGAAGGCCACCCTGTGCGATCCTAAGACTGTCTTCTCTGCTAGCTCCCATTCTCCTGCCGGCCTGAACCTTTTATAGGGTGGTAGTTCCACAGTGACTTCTGGAATAACAGCAACTGGTCTGGGGCAAGGGGAAGGGCTACTTGGGTACTTGTGTGCCACCTGGTATCAAGAGCACCAGTTAGCTTCCAAGGTGAGGGAGATGGGACAAAACAGCTGTGTTGGGGACCAAGCAAAGGGAAGGCACAGCCATTGAAGAGTTCCCAACTGGGGCATAGTTAAACTGGTAGAGCACTTGCCTAGCACACATGATCAACACCAAATAAAACCAGGCATGGTGGTGCGTGCTAGTCCGAGGACTGGGGGGTCTGGAAACTCGAGGATGAGAAGTTCAAGATCATCCTTAGCTACAATGTTGGAGGCTTTGTCTTGGAAGAAAAAGAAACAGAATCCCAGGAAGTAGGATGTCACGTTCAAGTTTAGACTAAAGCATATCATGGTGGCATCCCTGCAAGCAGCATCCCTGAAGACAAGGTCTCTGCAGACTGGGAGAAGCAGACTATAGACACCGACTACACTCTCCAACCCCAAACTGTTTACTCAGAGCTGTTTCTCTGAAACAGCGACTTTTCTCCTCACCCACCATTTCCTTCTTTTATAGAGACAGGATCTCACTGTATAGCCCAAGCTGGTCTCAAACTTGTAATCCTCCTGTCTTAGCCTCTGGAGTGCAGGGATTACAGGTATACTACCACCATGCCAACAAAGTCTGTTTTGTTGCCTGGCGGTAGTGGTGTAGGCCTTTCATCCTAGCACTTGGGAGGCAGAAGCAGGTAGATCTCTAAGTTTAAGGCCAGCCTGGTCCACAGAGCGAGTTTCAGAACAGGCAGGGGCATCACACAGAGAAACCCTGTCTCAAAAAAAAAGTGTTTTGCTTTTTCATTTTTGTGTGCCTTGCCTCTTTTCAGAAAGAATTCAGCACAGCTGGCAGCCAACATCCCATCTGAAGAAAAAAATATTTATGGAGCATCAGTAGCCACTACACAGAGAGCAAGCATGGAGAATTCTAGCTGCACTAGGCATGGGGTCTGCCTGCGAGGAGTTGAGAATACAAAATGTTTCTGGGTAAATAAGAGAATGCAGCCTAAAGAGCTGGACCTGGCAAAGAAGAGGGCAAACATGCCCCTCGAGGTCAGCACAGATGTAAGCATCCGGCATCAAGCGTGGCTCTGGCTTTCTTAATGGCTGGGACAGAAAAGAAACATGCTTTGGAAGAAAGGAGAAAGCATTCTAGTTTCTCAGAGGCAAAGAATGCTGAAGGTTTAGCTGTGAAAGTCAATAGAAAAACCCACAGCTCTGAGACACCCACTCAGGGCGAGGACGTGGGCTTGGATTCTGAGGCTGGGGAGGTAAGATGGCTTATCCAAGACCTGAGTTCAGTCTTCCAAACCCATGAAAACAAGTTGGGTGTGGTGGTGTGCCTGTAATCCCACTGGGGAGGCAGAAACAGGAAGATCCCTGGGCTCACTAGTCAGCCCACCTAGCCTAATAAGTGGGACTAAGGTCCCAGTGAGAGACTGTTTCAAACACCAGAGTGCCCGAAGAGCCACACAAGGTTGTATCCTGGCCTCACACTCCAATGCACACATGAACATACTCCCCCCATCTTCATACATAGCTTCTCCCCCGCCCACACACAAAGACACAATTCCTTCTGGCCCCCGCAGGGTGAAGATTAGATGCCAAGGAAAGGGAGCCAGGAGGGTGGTGGCACAGGCAGTATGCAGGAACCGTGGTGATCATTGCCTATCTTACAGTTAAGAAAACAGAGGACCAATGATTGACCAAGATTAGCCCTTCTGGGTCCAAGGGCAACAAAACGCTCACATGCTATACTGCACCGTCCCAGCTTGGGGGACAGTCTGACCACCTCCAGGGGCAGGCACCTGTTCCCTGTAAGAGTTCCTCAGGTCCTCAGAGTGGGATCCACACGGACTAAGTCATGGCTCGCAAGTTGAAAGTCGAGTGAGATCTGGCCTCAGAATGGTCTTTTGGAGAGCAAAGCATTATGCAAATAAACAGTTTCTCATCCGAACTAGGGAGTCCTCTTGCAAACAAACCTAATTGAGGCAGGAGAAAGGGCATGTACTCCAACCCTCCTCCTACCATGCGTGGCCTATGTGTTGTTCTTGCTCATCTTTAAGCTCGGGAGAATATCTTTTAGATCCCGTAGGTCTGCGTAGACCACCACACAGCATGCAGTACCCAAGGACACCTGCCCCTAGGTCCTACCAACTTCAGATGCCCAGCAAGAGCTGGAGGAAGGACACATGAATAGAAAAACTCTGCAATCCAGGCTGAGAAAGAACAACACAGCCTAAGAGAATGGACATAGTTGAGACACCCCAGCATCTAGAACAGTGGCAACAGCCCAGGGAAAGGTCCTGTTGCCTTAGGAGATACCGATGGCCCTCAGGCCCTCTACAGTTTAGGGCTGCCAGCTGTGTGACCTGAGCCAGGTGGGACCCATGATGAGCAGAGCAGAAATAAGCCCTGGCCAACCTGGAGACAGAGTCCTCCTGCCTTCCCCAGCTCAGAGGAAGAAGCCAGTGAATAAGCACAGGGGCTCGCTCGTGTTTTTACTTGATGTTGGGTTTGAGGAAGGTGTTTGAGAGGGGTTCCGAAAGGCTTGTCATATAGGTATAGGCCAAAACAAACAAAGGGGCTCTAGACCGGAAGTGGGGAGCCATGGGAGGCTTTAGAGGAGCAGAGTGACACCCTCAGAAAGCTACATTATAAAGTGTGGAGAGGCTGGAGGGAGGCGGCATGCTGATTCACATGGTCACAAGAAGCTGGAGGGAGGCGGCATGCTGGTTCACATGGTCACAAGCCCCCATTTGCATTCATAGCAGGCGCTGGAAGACTGGTTTTCTTTGCCGATCCAGCTGGCTCCGACAGATAAGTGGGACTCTGCGCCCAGGGGCAGGTTTGGCAGAAAGGCCCTCCCAGCAGACCTGGGCATGGGGTCCTGTTGTTCCCATCCCCCTTGCCAACACAGGGACACACATTCTTCTCCAGCCTCTCCAGCAGCTTGTGGAACGGAGAGGGGCCTACTGTGGATTTTCTTGGTGTTCCTTGGGTGTATTTGGATTTCCTGATGCCCTCAGGCTTCAGAAGAGCCCTTCCAGGTGCCCACCTTGCCCTCATATCCCTCTCCTCCACCTAGACCTTCTACCCCAGTTCTCAGTGGGGATTAAGTCTGTGGGCTCTGAGTGAGCCTCCAGAGCTGAAATTGGGGCATGTCTGCTGTCACTCAGTCTTAAACCCAAGCAAGGGTTCTGCTCCCAGAGATTCTACTCAGAGATTGGGGGTCCACTGTAGCTACTCTTGCACCTCCCCTGGGTAGGGGGTGGAGCCCCTGGTCATCTTTCTAGAAATGGTAGCTGCTGACTTTGGCAAGATTGATAATTCTGAGCTCTTAGCAGCTCCACAGTCAGGGAAGTTGTGTTAATGCCCATTTGGCAGATGAGAAAACTGAGGTCTGGGAAGGTTGGCAACTCAGCCAGCACCTCACGGCTGTTCGAGTGTAAAGTTTATAGTCTGTACCTTGCCCTGGAATCTGTTCCCAGTCTCCCACCAGACACAGACAATTCAAATATCCACTGACCCCATGCACAGCGCATCACTCTGGAAGAGGAAGAACTACGTCCAACAGCTCAGGTCCCCTGATCCCTTACCTGGAGACCATCTCTCAGTCTGACTCTTCTTGTCCCCAAGCATAGCACACTTTTGGGACCCCATCATTCCTTTAGATGTGTGAGTGTGCCTGATGTTGTTGGAATTCACTCCACATACATTAATGAGGCCATTTTGAGAAGGCTTGCCTCAGGGGAAAGCAGAGAGCTGTCTGCTGTCCCCATCCTGACCCCTGCCAACTCTTGCTAGCTGTACTAACCAAGCTCAAAGAGGCAGACCAGTGTTTCAGGCCTTAGCAGCCCTATCCCTGCCTGCCCCATACCTTCCTTGGCCCCTGGACCAGAAACAAAGTACCTGGGACTGAAGTAGAGACTGTTGGAGTCACCACACTGACCAGCAGGGCAGACAGACGCTTGTCTCCAGGAAGCCAGGTGAGCTCTGGGGTTCCCAGAAAAGTTAGTTTAAGGGAGGGCTAGCTAGTGGGGTTCCTCCCTTCTAGTACAAGGCTGATCCTACCAGGAAAACCTCTGGGCTCCTAAGGCAGTAATCACGCTTCCAAGCAACATATTGTCTACCACAAAGACTTAGGCGTCAGCTTCTGAACACCAGGCCTAGCCTCTTGCCCTCATGGGCCACCAGAACCCAAGCCCCAGGACAACTTGAAGGTCTTCACAGGCAACCATAGGACTGGACACTAAGGGGAAGTGGGGAGCTGCTACATGGAGAAGATTCTAGAAGTCTTCAGCCCAGGTGGCTTAGCTAGTCTCCCACAGAAGCAGGGTGGGGATCCAGGGATCCTTCCCAGCATTCCACTCTTCTAATCAGTCTGTCCTGGGGGAGTCTCTATGGGGCTCTGTCCTTCTTCCTCACATTCCCCTCCTCTCAGTGGCCTAGCATTCAGGACAGTGGGGTCACTCTCTAAGAAGAACCCTGTTTGGAGCTAGGACATCACAGGTACCAGGCCTGGAGGGGATGAGGTGGAAGTCTCTGCCCTACTGTCCCCCACATACCTCCACCCCCCAAAGAATGTAATTAGGTAGCAGGCTTCTGCCAGGAGCCAAGCTTTCTGCCTTCTGTCTATAAACCACCCTCTGAGTCATCCCCCAACTCCAGAAGCAACTTCATCTCGTGGGGCTGCTCCAACAGCCAGTGCCTCGAGCCTATCCCTCCCTACCAGGCCATGTGCTCTATGTCCTAGCTGGAAATGACAGTGGCTTCAAAGCTTGGGAGACTGTGGGGTGTCAGGAGGATTAGGGGAGCCCCCAACACCTCTGTTTACCTTATTTTTCCCTCCCTGGGAGCAAAAGGCTAAACTTCCTCTACTTTTGATGAAAGTTACAAGTCTGTGGCCTCTAATGCCAAGCATTATAGGACAAGGAGAAATAAGGGCCATGCAGACCAACCTGGGAAGGTTTCTTGGAAGAGTCAAGTCTGGACTCGGGACCAGAGAGAGGGTCACACATCAAACTGTAGTTCCTGTCTATGGGCAGCATTCTAGGAGCTTGCATTCACTCCCCAATGTGCACAAGGTAGAGGCTATAACTCTGTTTATTTTTCATATGGGGAAACCGAGTCTAGGAGAGGTCGTTGTGACTTGGCTACTCAGATAACATGAAAAAATACAGATATGTGAGCCAGCAGCCTGGAGACGGGAAGGAAGTACTGAGGGGAGGTTTGGAAGGGCATCAAGAAGGCTTGGCAATAGTGGGACAGGGGCTTGGGGTTTAGGGCAGGTATACCAAGCTACAGCGATAAGGGGGTGCACTAGGTCCCAAGTGTCTGCTGTGGAGTCCTCATTATATGCCTGGGACACTGAGAAGTTGAATGTACAGCTCTCAGCATAGTCAAGGGCATGAAGCCCAGAAGAGGCAGGGACTGAAGGAACAGAGAAGGGCAGAGTTTCACTCCAGGTCACACAGCCTGGTGGTAAACTTAGAACTTAGACATGAGTCTCTCTATTCCCAGCCTGAACAATTTCCAGCACCCAGTGTGAATATATAGAAACAGAATAGATAGCCAGACAGTGACAGTGGTAGCACAGGCCTTTAATCCCAGCACTCAGGAGGCAAGCAGATCCCTGAGTTCAAGGCCAGCCTGTACTACAGATCGAGTTCCAGGATAGCCAGGGCTATACAGAGAAACTCTGTCTTGATCTCACCCCCCACAAAAGAAAGAAAATATGTGGGGGCCTAGCCTTCTAGGTAGGTAGAGGTAGGGAAGGCCCTTCTCCAGCAGCTTTGGTCGGAGGCTGCTGGATTTAGCTCTCATACCCCAGCTGGCTGCATCCTCCAGAAGACTGAGTTCTGTAGTGACAGAATGGGAGAAGTTGGCTTGGACCAGTCTGTTTGTTCCTTAGGGATTCTTACCTGGGACACCACCGGCCCTGCTGTCTGCCTCATGCCTCTTTAATCGGATGGAGCAGGAGCCCAGATGTGAGAGAATGCGGGCCCTGGAGAGCTCTAGTTGAGTTTAGAGCCAGGCAGCCACTCAGCTTTATAATGGTCTAGACTCCAGTCACCTCTTCTGCCTTCAGGATTCATTACAGGATAGACAGCCAGGATCACCCCAGACCTCAGAATCTCCTGGATGGAGAAGCAGGTCACACCAGCTTTTACCTCCTGTTCCCAAAGCTGTCAATTAGACACTTGGAAATTTGGGGGGACTTTCCGCTGACAGCTGTCTCCCACACACACACACACTTGCCTTCATTCCTATATATTCCAGCAGGTTATTCCCAAGGACACAGCTCCTGGTAAGAGTACATCTTTGGACCTGTTTTCTTTTTTGTTTGTTTGTTTACTTAACAATCAATATATGATGCTGTCAGAAGGGTATCAACAGATCTACCACCAACTGAGCTCCCTTTGGAGCTGGAGATTCCAGCCACAATAGGGGTGGGCTGGGCAGGAGGGCCCTGAACTCATTTCCAAGGGGCCTGCATTCATTTCCCCCAGACGAATCCCCCAAGGCAAGATCTTCTTTGGAAGGGCGACCACCCTGCTGAAGCTTGGCCATCCGATCTGGTATCTCCCATCTGTCTGTCTGTCTGTGGGATCAACAGCCTCCAGCCAGCTCAGCTCCTCACCAGCCCTAGCCCCAGCCAGCTGTAATACCTGCCTGTTACAAGTGTTAACACCTGGCCTGGGGCCTTCCTCCCCCGCAGTCTCCAGGTGCCTCCCTGGGCCCAGCCTACTGACCCCCACCGGGGTTTGACTGAACACGTTCCCATGCCTCTGAACGCCGGCTGTTGGGTGGGTGTTTAGCAGGGGAGAGGCAGCAGGATGTGACACATGGAGAAACTGAGGCAGGGCTTAAGATAGGTGCTTGGGCGGGGGATGGGCTTTGGAGTGGTAGACTAAGATCCTGACAGGCTTGGAGGCTTCAGCAAAACATCTTCCCTTAAACTGCAAGTTTGGGTGGGCAGGTGACCCTGGGTAAAATGTGGGAAAAGTGGCCTAGAATGGGGGAGGGAATCAACGGTCCTTAGTCACACAGTGAGATGAGCCACCCAGCCAACCAAGCCCCTTTGATTAGGCATCTCCTGTGGAGCACAGATGGCATAGGCAAGGCCCTCGGAAGACTGGTTTTTCCCTGAGAAATAGGATAGATTTCTCTACCAGCAGCTAACTAGTACTGACAGGGAGAGTTCTACAAATCAGGCTTGCTGCCACTTCTCCTGGCCTACTGCAGCCACTGCCTGGCTCAGAGACTCTGGAGCACAGGGCTTCCTTCTAGAGTGAGAGGCCTCTCAGAGCCTAGTCCTCATGGGCAGTTTGTCAGTCTTAGGGCCTAAGCAAGGAAGAACAGAGATAGGTTACTGGGGATTGGGGGGGTCTTCCTTGAGGTGATGTGGACCAAAATCCCAGCTAAGTGATTTCTCCTGCAAATCCCTCCTGGGGAATGTGTGCGCTGGGTGGGCCAAGGAGGGCAGGCAGTGATGGACTCACACAGCTAAAAGGACTGGAATCTGCCTGCCTGGGGGAAGAGGGGGAATCAAGAATTTGAGGCCTACCATTCTCCAATTCCAGCCCTAAGAAGGTGATTCATGCCCCACCCCAGCTCTAAGACCAAAAGGAAACTGCAAAAGAAGGAGGGTCAGTGGCCCTAGTCTTCAAGCAGATGGGCACGCTGGTGCCAAGGAAGGCCCTGCCCCCACTCCAGCTGGGAGCCCAGGGCAATTGTGTCTGCAACTACCTTCTAAGACATCCACTTCCTGTCTGTCCTTCCCCTCAGGGCCATGGATGTCCAAGCACTTTATCTCAAGTGTCCTTCACGCCCACAAGTCAGGTGTCAGCAAACATGACCACAGACACATAGCCACTGGCACAAAACTATGCTACTGGCACTAGGGGACAAGATCAGAAGCAGGCCTAGATACAGCCCTCCTCCAGGTATCGGTACAAGGCTCGCTCTCATACTTCCAACCACAAGCAGATCATGCCCCAAACACCGATAGCATGCACAAAGACATTTGCGGAACCTCCCCCCTTATACCGTCAAGAAGGCATGCTCGAGTGTGCAGGGTCTTACACAGACACATGCACAAACAACTCACAGATCCAAACACACATATTGCCACATCCAGTATCACAAGCAGAAGCCAGGCGGTCCCCTTTACACAAGCAAAGATACTTCCAGACTTCTGTCTCACATCACAGAACCAACCACTTGCTGATACCTGTATGCAGTGGGCCACGGATCTCCTAGGCACAGGCCACAAAATTTCACATGCACAGTTGCCTGGGTCTCAGGCATTACCAGCTCTTACCCAGAGAGACACACTGGTGCGCAGACATACTTCTCAGGGTCATAGACCCAGAACACACACACACTGCACCATATACACAGAGGCAACCACAGGTACCGACAAACCACCCATCTCTAAAATCTCCTCTCTCTCTCTCTCTCTCTCTCTCTCTCTCTCTCTCTCTCTCTCTC
>LOJH01008500.1:16112-29530 GCA_001685095.1 Ellobius talpinus
TCTCTCTCTCTCTCTCTCTCTCTCTCTCTCTCTCTCTCTCTCTCTCTGACTCAGACAAAGCAGCCACCTGGTCCCCCCTCAACCCCCAAAGAGGCCATGTGTGTAGCATTATGTTAGGGCCTGTCTCAGCCTTCTAGGTTTTCCTGGTATTGCTTCTTGTTGGTTGGGTACCTTATCTAGACATTCCAGGACACCATCACACACAAACCCTACTGCTACCACCGTCTAACCCCCTGGTACTGCCCCAGGAAGTGCTCTCTTCCAGTTCACAGGACTAGAAAGCCCATTCTCCTCATTCATCCATGTCATCTTTAACGCTCCAAGCATCTCTTCCTCTGCTCCCAGAGAAGGTAGAGCATTGCCTCGGCTGAGGGATAGGAAAAGAGTCAAGAGGCACCTGGCAGAACCCCACCCTGGAATCCTTGGCTGCCCTCAGCTTGCACAGGCTCTCTATACACCACACAGAAGGCCTCAGACCAGCCCAAGTCCACAGGGAGAAAAGCCTGTCTATCCTTGAGGTATCTGCCTCAGGGGCAACTCCTGGTCCCTCTAAATAGACCCTTGGCCAGGCCATGGCTTAGCCCCCAGATATCCCTAAAGCAGCTGGAAGATTTGGGGTGTGGCCCGGCATCTTGTAGGCTCTGAGCCTCATGTTGTAGGCTTGCAGGTAGCAGGAAGAAGGGGGCATTCAGGCAGCACTTCACCCTGGTGGCACTCCTCTCTAACTTGCACCCCAGGGGCCAATCTCCATCTTACTCACAAGTCCCAAATTCCTCCTCCTCACCTTCCACCCCCAGGCCGCCTGCCACTGTCCAGGAGGGGAGGTTTCTTTTATTAAAGTTTTCCGGAATGCAGGGGGCTGGAGACTGGGAGACCTGGGGTATAATTTAGAAAACTGGTTTTAGAGCCTTCCCCTATAGGACCTGGAGAGGGGGAGCAGCAGTGGAGCTTGGAGAACAGGGGCGTCCTTGGAGCCGGGGGGCTCCCAAAAGGCTGTTTATCTTCCAGTCAGTCCTCTCACACACCCGGTGAGCCCCGAAGTACCCCGCCTGCATTCCCAGCCTTATTTACTATAAAATGCCTTTTGTATCCGTATTTCTCAGGGACAGTGAATTCCCCTTTCCCTCTTCCTTTCTCCTCCCTTCTCCATCTCCCAAAAGCAACGAATTTGACATGGAGAACTAGGTTTTCACTCAAAGAACAACACAAACCTATCCCTCCAAAACAAGTACATTTTCAAAGAGCCCCCAACCCTCTTTTCTCCGGGTTGGACAAGCAAAGAACGAATACACCCGGATCAGCAATGGCATCTAGGACCAGCAAATTCTACATTCACTTCGGAGGCTCAAAATTAATCTAGAGCAGAGTGGGGAAATCTGGTGAAATGCCCCCCAAGTCCCCTTTTAGGATCCCCAAAGCCCTTAGGGTCTGAAATATGAAGGCAAACGCGAGTATTGTGGGAGCAATCTTTTGACCGAGACACGGAAGAGGTAGGGTGGCGAAGAAGGACAGGATAATTTTGCCCATGTATAGACCCTAAAATGGAGAAGAGGAGTGGCCGGGCCCCAGGGACAACACAGAAATCCAAATGTAAGCGAACGAAGGGTCTCGCCCCCCCAAAATTAGAGTGGGAAAGGGTGAAGACTGAGAATGAGAGACCTTCAGGGGTAGGAAGAGCCCTCCCGCCTCTGCGGCTGGTAGCAGGGAAAATGGTGATTATCGGAGAAGCCAGGAGTTGGATTCGGTAGGCAACACCAGCAGAAAATCCAGGAGGGGTGGACGGCTGGGGGGCTGGAGGGAAGCAAGGAGAAAGGAGCCCTAGGCCTGCCGCAGCCCAGACCCGGCCAGCGCCCCCCACCGTTCCCGGGCGCGGCCGAGAGATGGGGCCGCAAGCAGACAGGAGGCAAGTCTTACCACCAAATTGGGTAGCCGGCGAGGACCCTGGTGCCACTGAGCAGGAGGCCGAGTAGCAGCCCGAGCAGGTGGGGCTCCATTAGAAGCAGCGCCGAGGAGGAAGTTTGCCGGCGATCATGAAGAGGGGGAGCGACGCCCCCAATAGTTGGAACAAAGTCCACTTGAGGTTGGAAATGACTTTCGGGCTTGTCAGAAGCGCACCTCCACCCGCAGCTGTCCCCCTCCGGAGCCCAGCGCGGAGCAGCCGGGTTTGAGGATGTCAGCGAGCAGCCAATCAGCGCCCGCGGCCTAAGGTAAGAGATGAGTCTGTAGTTCAGCCTGTCAATCACGCGCCCCTCCCTCCCGGCCCACAACTCCGGCTCTGGGAAGGGCATCTCCCTGCAAACTTGGGCAAAGCCTGCGCCCCGGGCGCACGGAGGCCTCGGGAGGACCCGGCACGATGGATTCTCTGCCGGCCCGAGACTCTCCCTCCCCAGACCACGCGAGTCAGGTTTAGGGAGCTGGGGCTTTGACCCGGCGTTCACGTGGTGAAGGGGTCGGTTTGGGCATTGATGGGTGGCTCGCTTTTCTGTCGGTGGAACTGTGATCCCTTGGGACTGGGCCCGTAAGGAATCAAGAATAGAAAGCAAGGGGTTGTTTGCAGATCGCGCGACTGGGATCAGGGGCTCGGGAAATACAACCCCTCCCAGCCTCTCGCCTTCCCGTGCCGGCGAGCTGGCGACCCCGCCAGCCGGTCGCAGGTCTCTTCCAGGGTGTCCAAGGGGCGCACGGGAGAGTCCGCGGAGGCTCGAATGTCTGCCAACCGGCGGCGCCGGGGGACAGAGCTAGTGTCATTTGAGTCTTTTGTCAAGAGTCAGATTGGTATCGCGACCTCCTGCAGCCTTTGCATTTCCTGCAACTGACACCAGCCGCCTTTAGCATTTCCTGCGGGAGGACTCGGTCACTTTCTCCTGCGGGCTTGCAGGCCGGACCTCAGCAGCACCTGCAGTCTCCTTTGGATCTTGGGGTGGAACCATTTGGGACCAATGAAAGATGGCAGCCCTGGCCGGTAGTGGTTGGGGGCCTCCAGCAGCACCCTCCCTCTCCTATGCCCAGGTCTCATCCGGCCCTTCTGCGGATGAGAAACTAGAACCTGGTGTTCGGTGTTCAAGCGTTGTCCTGTGCAGACACCAGATTCATCCCATGACCTACTGTAGTCCATATGCAGGGGGAAGCGACCAGGCCTCGAAGGGGCCTTCTTTCCTATTTTCCAGAGTCTGGGAGCTAGGTCTAAGTCACTAGTGATGCCGAGATTATGCCTAGGTTATTAGGACTCACCTAGGTATCTGCCCTCAAGCCTCTCTCCCGGGGTACAGGAGACACTTGGCCCTTGAAATGCTCCTGACTTGGGGTCAAGAAAGCAAGCCCGAGGAGCCTTAGTGGGACCTGCTCTCCGAACTCTGTAGAGGGCCAGAGAAGAAGTCCACCCAAACGTGCCTGGCCAGGAACGGCGGGCTCTCCGCTGATAGGGGTGGACAGGGTTGGGGGGAAGTCCCACAGGGAAGCAGACATTCCTAGCCTTTGATCCGGGCGGCTGGTGCCCACAGCTCGGATCCACTGCCCCTGCTGGTCGGCTCTCGGCACACTGCTGCTTCTGGTGTTGGGAGAGTGGGGAACTGGCCCCTGGGGGCACCAAGGGTCGGGAGAGCCGCCTGGGCTTGTCACTGCTTCTGCGCGTTCCTAGCCCGAACCGCGGCTGGAGGGGGTAGAGGGTGAGATGAAAGAGAGGAGGAAGGGGAGATAGAGGGAGAGAAGTGGAGACAGAAAACAGGGGCGGGGATGGGGTGGGACAAGCTTGAGCTCCCAGACAGAGGAAGAAGGGGGAGAAAGGGGAAGACAAGAAGTGAAGCGGGTTAAGGAGCCTCATGGTGACTCCCCCCCACACCTGCTGAACATTCATGGGGCTGGTAGATGGTATTGTGATAAGCACCCCCAGAAATGCCCCCCAGGGGCTGGGCATTCCCAAAAGATGCCCCCTAGGTTCTGAAGTCCCGTTTCTGGTTCACCTGGGAGTGCAGTAGGAGGGGGCTGGCCACTATCCGGGAATGTAGAGCCCCAGGGCTGAAGTTTTAGTCAAGAGAGAGCTTCCACGGGCTCTTAGCTGCTAGGTACTGGCTGCTGGTGCAGTACTTTAGCTGAGTACTGGATTGCAGCTCTTCTCTTGGGAGGAGATTCCCAGAGTTTGCTGAACATCGATGCGGGTTAGATCTCAAATTCTGCACCACAGCTTGGGGTTCGGCAGCCCAACACTAGTGTTTCTAAGGGCTGGGATGTTGCCTTCCCTTGCCTCCAACATGCCACTGTGGTGTGGAGGCAGGAGCCAATCTAAACCATTTCTCTGGGTCATTCCACAGGTGCCAGCCCTAGACGGTGGTGGCAAAGATCCTTGGTAGTTTTGGGTGAGATGCTGATTGTCTGAGAGATGCGTGGGAAGCTGTCCTGGTGTGCCTAAAACTGGTCGTTCGGGCTGTGTGTATGCAGGTGCCTCTTACATGCATCCTAGAGCCCGAGGCAGCCCCAGGTGCTGTTCAGCGGGTAGGAAACAAACACAGGGAAAAGTACAAGGAGGAGGGGACCAGCGGCGGGGAGTGGCCGCGCGCATGTTGCCGCGCAGAGAGTAGAGGCCTGCGTGGGGATTTCCCCCCACTTGAAAGTTCCCCAGAGGAGGGGATTCCGGAGTCCTTTCGTCTCTCTTGCCAGGTGTCCTTCCTTCAACACAAGCTTAATTTTCTTCCTCCCGCCTGCGGGTGGCAACGCAGGAATGGACTCTGCCCAGGCAGTGAGGGAGCCCCCTTGCCACGAGTATCTCACAAGAGCCTCTTCTCTCTGAAAGGCACCCCAACCTCAGCGTCGGTTGCACATGGCGGTAAAAGGTTAATCTTACTCCAAAACCAGCTAGTGAGAGTGGATACGAGGCTCGGTCCTGGATAGGAAGGGTGGTCTCCTGGCTGAGGGGTGGACGGGGAAGGGAACCAGCCTGCAGTAATAGATGTGGCACGTGGGAAGCCTGCGTTCTGTGTGTGACTGACAGGGACTTCAGACCTGGGATGGGGACCCCCACCCCCACCTCTGTAGCTGCCCCGAGGTTCCTTTTGAAGTGCTCTCCCTCCAGGAGCCCTCGGTCAGCCGCTGTGTATTCTGCGCGGCTCCATCGGACCCCTGCCGAGGCACCTCGAAGACAAAGAATTCGGCAGCCAGGCAGGCCCCCGCCCGCCCTCACGAGGCTGCCAGTCTGTCGCGAGGAGGGAGGAGGAAATCTCCTACCCAGGCACTGACTGCCATTCATTTTTTTGCTGAAACTGTTTTCCGGGGCTCTGCGGAATGGGGGTGGGGGCTCAAACCATCCCAGCCCAATGCGGAGGATGGAGGAGAGGGAAAACCACGGCGGGCAAGCGGGGAGGCATCAAGTGCGAAGGTCAGTGGACCTGAAGCAGAGAGTCAATACCAAAGGGAACGGGAGACTCCAAGACCTGGAGAAAGGGGTCTCCCAATAGCACTAGGAGCCTCCCGCCCGATTTCAGGCGAGTTTCCCGGAGGCCACTGGGATATTGAATAGCAGAGAATGGCCTAGGAAGTAGGAGGTCCATGGCGTGGTTGGTAGATGCGGAAATTAATTGGGCACGATTCCATTCATGCAGGTCCCATTGAGACAAAAGTCTCCGTGTGCAGGAAGCCTGTGACCTGCAGAGTAGCAGAGTAGGGTACCTGAACACCCCGCCCCCCAATGCAGGTGTCTGTCCCAGAGCTCAGAGCCTCCTCTGTGTTGCCACGCGTGCCCCCACCCTTCCGGGGGTGGGTGCTGATAGGAAGGCAAAAAGTCAGGCCGCCTTCAGTCCTAAGCAGCCTGGATGTTTGGGAAGCCTGGTTAATGAGGCATCCTCGTGAGAGAATTCCCTTAATCTACTATTTGCAATCCTCGTTCTTACCTGGGGATCAGGTGTGCCTGGTTCCCCTCTCCCTCCTCACTGTGAGTCACCTGGGAGGACTTACAGGTCCTAGAAAGAGTTGGCAGACTGGCTATTGTGGCTCAGGTTGGCATCTCTGGGAATGGACCCCGTGATGCCTCAGTGCCTTCCACCCAGACCTCAAGATGCCAGGTGTCCCCTTATCCCAGGGACCATCCAACAGCAGCCCCAGGGCCCTGGGGCAATTTGGAAGGCGATGCTGAGCCTGAGTCTTTTGCTGAACTGTGAAATGAAGGGCAGCCTCACTAGTGGAAGCAGCTGCCCCAGGAGGGTTCCCTCAGTCGGGATGTGGGGGATGGAACTTTAATGTCTTCCAGTGGGCTGATAAGATTAAATGTTAATGCAACAGGCCACCTGACCTAGATGGTAAAGAAACCCTGGCTTTCTTTATCTCTGTGACAAGGAAAGTTCCTCTCCCTCTATCCTGACCTAGTATCTGTGAGGAGCCCAGAGTCCTCTCTTGTAGGACTTATTCAACACCACACCCCCTACCTCAGCATCTCTTTGGAATCTCCCCACCCCTGTTAGTGGCCAACCCCTACCCAATGGCTCTGATCCTCTGAGCCAGTGTTGTGGTTTGAAAGAAAATGGCCCCCAAAAGGAATCGCAAGATTAGGAGGTGTGACCTTGTTGGAGTGGGTGTGGTCTTATTGGAGAAAGTCAGTCACTGTGGAGCTGGGTTTGAGGTCTCATATGCTCAAGATACCGCCCAGTGTCTCAGTTCACTTCCTGTCGCCTGAAAGATGTAGGATACTCAGCTTCTTTTCCAGCACTGCATCTGCCTGCACGCCACCATGTCGCACCATGATAACGGAATAAACCTCTGAAAATGTAAGCCACCCTAATTAAAATGTTTTTCTTTCCTAAGAGTTGTAGTGGTCATGGTGTCTCTTCACAGCAATAGAAACCCCAGCTAAGACAGCTAGCAACTTTCTTTTTCCATGAAGCCCCTAACACCAACATGAAGTTAAACATTGCATATACCAAGTCTGTCTGCTATGTGTTGACCTTTTCTGCTCTGAGAGCAGGGGACCTCAGACACCAAGAACAGGATGGGCTAGTGGTGGCCCTGTAAAAACATTGGTGACAGGCCTAGAGAGGGCACTGAGGTCTCAGATGGGAGGGCTGGGTTCCTTGTGGTCTTTCCAGGCACTTAATGCTCCCCAGAGATCTGTCCACCCCAGCTACTATGCTGGGTTTGGGGCCCTGTTTTTCTCAAAGGAAACACCGGCCTTACCTGATAGTTTGAGATGAGGGCTTGTCAACCTGGCTGGAAATCACTGCCATCTGGAGGCCTCTGAGGCTTGGAGGATCGGGTAGACACATTGTACCATCTCCCTCTCCTCTATCCCCTTCTCTTTCCTTCCATCTATGTTTCCTGTCTTTCACCCAGAACCCTGAACCTCAGGTCTGCAGGCCTCTGCTGGCCAAGGCTCTGGGCACGAGCCAAGGTCCATTCCTGGCTTCATCATGAACTTGTCAGGTGTGTGTGTGTGTGTGTGGTGTGTGTGTGTGTGTGTGTGCACATGCACAGTCACAGTCGCTCCTCTGCTGTGGTCTTTCTTGTCTGGGACGTAACAGCCCTTTTCTCCTTGCTCACTTGTTTTGCAGGCAGTTGCAGTCCAAGGTGTCTGGGAGCCATCTTTGGTCCCTGCAGTCTCTAGCCTCACTGAGCATTGCTACTCTACCTGGGCTCTGGGCACAGGAATGCAATCAGCAAACTGCTGTGTGCTGCTACAGAGTTCCCTGTTGTGCTGTGTACAGGTGTTCTATGTAGGGTTTTTTTGTGTGGCTCATTCATGACTTCACTGTATGTGGCCAGCCCCCAGAAGCGGTCTTGAATCCCAACAAGGTTTTGAGTATATGCGAGTTTCCATCTGCTGGTGGGAGTCATGCCCCAGAGGATCAATTAAGTGTTTCTAAACAACAAAATTAAGAGCTGTAAAGATTCTTCAAAGAAGATTTTGGTAGGGGCACTATAAGAAAATGGGATAAAATAAGCCTGCTATTTATTGTCTCAGGAGATAACACAGACCATTTTCCAGCATGCCCTGGTTTGCACCCTCCAGAGCTCTGTCCACCAATCATTTCTCCACAGACCAGTATGGCCAGCAGCCAGTACTGGAACCTGAGTCTGGCCCAGAATTGAGCTCTGGGCCCTGAAAGCCTGAACACAAGTAAAAGGTTCAGTGGGCCCTGGTGGCCTCACCAGCAGAGATCCTGGAGCAGATGTTTGTGTGGGTCCTTGGTTTGCCACTGCTCACATATCCCAGCAGACTCTGCCCAGGTGGGATTTCTCTTGTCTGCCGAGGATGACCCTACCTGAGTGGTTGCCTTAGAGGCCAACGGCGCCTCCTTACTGCGTCACCCTGGGCTGTCTCTCTCCTATGTTCTCTGAACCCGGTTCCTCACTTGCAATGATGACACCTGCTGTGTATGAAATGGTATCTGGCTGGAACTGAGTGATGAAGACACATTCTTTGCCCTCCTTTTTTTATTACAATTTTTAAATTTTTTTGTGTGTGAGTGCTTTGCCTGCATGTATGTGTTTGTATCATCTACAAGCTGGATGCCTGTAGAGGTCAGGATCCCTGGAACTGGAGTTCCTGATGGCTATAGGCTATCAGTATGTACATACATAAATCAGTATATACAAACACAAATACACATATTTAAAGGATTTATTTAGGCTGCAGAAGCCCAAGTTCGTTCTCCCTCGCCTGACTCAGAGATAAATCCTGACTAGTCAGAGTCAATTTGCAAGGGTTTGGGCTACACTGACTCAAAGAAGACACAATGGGAAGCCAACTGGAGGATTCGAGGTTTCTAGAAAGCATTTGGGGGGGCTTTTAAAAAGAGACAGAGTGGGAGGTTCCTGGCTTTGGGGCACTGTTATCCAGTTCTCTTGCTTTGGGACATTGTTATATCTTGGTGGAATGCTATGAGAACAACCAGCTGAGAGTGAAGTGGAGAGACTATAGAACAAGGAGGAAGGAAGAGACTAAGCCTCTCAAGTTATTGCTGAGAAAATAACTATGCACAGAATCCTGCCTTGGATTCTTGTGACACAGAATGATGGATTTTCCTAGTCCCGTCTGAGGCTGTTCTTTGCAGCTAAGGGTAGCGCTGAGTCCTTCTATAGGGGTATCTAGAATCACCACGATCATGAGCATTATCCCAGCCTCAAAGTATCAGATATATTTGGGGGCAACAATCCAGCCTTATGAGTGAGTTGGGTGACAGCATGGGTCTGTACCGAGGCCTCTGTGACCCAGATATTCTTAGTTGGGCAAGAAGCTTGACTGCCTCTCACCTGCCCAGAGAAGCCAGCCAACGTTCTGGATCGCCCTTCTGGTCTATGAGAGGCTTTCTTCAGGGGAAGGATGAGGAAGGAGAAGAGGAGGATGGGCCAGGTTCAGATACCTACCCCAGACACCGTTCTAGAAGTAGACAAGAGCTGGGAGGATGGGGTGGGAAGTCAAGGGATCCAACCAGTTTTCTGCTGATGGGCTGTGTGATCTCGGGCTCTAGATTGAAATGGTCCAAAGAAGTCAGTGCATCTGGCCATGATACCAGGTGACTGGATGTTTTACCTCTCCATTGTTACTAATGGCCACTATCCTTGATGCCCTAGCTTCTCAGGGCAGACCCGGACACAAGATAGGAGCTAGCTGTGGGTTCCTGGTAGTGACTGCCTCAGCCTTTCATGGACACTTGTCCGGGGCAAGGGTTGTACTCAGAGGGCAGTGCCCATTGGCCCTCTTGGCAGACTCCAAGCACTCACGGGAGACACTGGAGTCCTGGAAGAGAGGGGAGGAGAGAAAGCCAAGGTGCAGCGCGCACGCGTGCTTGCGTGCACACAGTAGTGGCTGCCCCCTCTGAGTGTGCTGAAGGTTGCCAACTGGAGTTTAAACCTCATTCCATCACACAAAGCCGCCACTCTGGGGTCTTGACCCCTCGGATCCTCACCCCTGGGGCTAGTTGATCTACCCTGAGGGAACTGGCCCCAGAAGGGCCTGGTTACTGGCTGCCAAGTGGCTGGGAGGGAAGTTTTAATGATACACAACACAAGACACAGGGGGGAAAGGAAAAGGGAGGGTGGTGGAGAAGAGAAGGGAGGTGGGGGGGGGAGAAAGAAAGACCTCCTGCCGGGCCTGTTGCCAGGAGACGGCCAGGCAGCCAGAATCAGCGCTGCTCTTTTCACAGTGGCCTTTAAGCACCGAGAGAAAGCCCGAGCCATAAAGGAGGACATGTGTTGCTGGGTATGTAAAGCTAGCCTCTGCAGTTAGGGGAACCCCAGCCCCCCCACCTGCTGCCCCAAGAGCCTCTTGTGCCCCCAGCCCTCCCCCTCCTGGAGATTGCAGAGGAACAGGGCTGGCCTGCAGAGGAACTGAAAAAGGCTCAGAAAGCAGTGGTCCTGGCTACTTGCAAGCTCCCTGCCACCTCTGAGGTGACAGCACACTAGCCAGGGCCCCGGAAAGCCAGCAGTGTAGATGCATTGAAACCAGGAGCTCATGATATGGTTTCTCCGTGGACTTGTATTTCTGTCGGTTCTGGGTGAAACACTGGGGTTTGGGTGTGTCTGAACTCCAGGAAGCCTTAACAGAGAACTCAGAAGGGGGTGACTCTTGAACTGGATCTTGAATCATGGATCCCACGGAGAAAAGAAGTCAGTGGGACTGTGTCTTAGTACTTAAAGACTGTACCTGCAGCTACCAGTGGTCAGGTCTGTGGCCAGATGGGATCCACCCCACAGCCAGGAGGGTTAACAGTTGAAGACTGTTGACAAAATTAATTCTCAAGTATCCCAGACCCTTGCCTGTCCGTGGGGAGATACTTAAGCTGGGACAGATGCCATGGCTCAGAGGGAGGCCTCAGGGGGCCATCAGCAAGCCTGAAGCTGCACATGGAAGCTGGGCTGAAGCCTTTCCAGGTTCCTTTGACGGAGAGTACAAGTCCCCAGGCCAAGGCCACTGAGCCCAGTTCTAGTTCTGGGCACAACATCAATGCCCTGAGATTCAGTGCTGGTGTTAGGAGGAAACAAACAACCTTCCACTCAGTTCCCCGGCTGCACCACTGACTTCTCTTTGACCACTGGGGGCACTGCTGGAGGTTGCATGAGATGACACCCCTGCACACACCACCCACCTCCCGGCAAGCCCTGCTTCTCTAGTTGTTCCTAGGCATTGCTCCACGGGGAAAGCAAGAGCCAGGAAGAGTGCGGTAGGGCAAAGAGCTGAACAAGATCAGACATCGCGCTCAAGGGCAAAGGCTGTAGCAAAGAGCCACACACCCAGCCCCTCTTCTGGGTCTTAAGTGGAGCCAGGGCTTCATTTCTTGAGATATAAGTCTTTTCCTCTGGGGATCCTCCCTGACTTCAGCCGCTTTCAAATCTTCAGTAATTTAGTGATTAACGAACACAGAGTGGCCCTGACCAGTCACCAAGGTTTGTCCTCTGAAGTTCAGGGCTGGGAATCAGGTGAGTGGGACAGTGGTGGCACCCACGAGGGTCTCTCTTAATTCAGGGTGGAGAGATCCAGTTGGGTTGGCAGGAAGGGAGGATGGCGCAGGATGCCAATTTCCTTCTCCACTCTGCCCAGCGCTGAAACTGTGACCTTGAGCCACCTTTTCTGATCTATAGCCCTTCCCTGAAGTGATGCTGTAAGACCGTGAAGTGACAACATGGTCCCATCTCTAAGGCCACCAATATCCCTGCTGAGAATTGTGCCCTAACAGACCTAGTTCTGGGGTCTGGGTGGATGGTAAGGATGAGAGTGACACCTGGTGGAGGTTCTAGGAATAGCATTAAGAGAGAAGTTTGGCAGGCGTGGGCAATTAATAATAGCACCTCCGCCGGGATCCTGAGACTCACCTAGATCTTGAGCCCCTCTTCCCTCTCCTAGGGAGAGGCTCAGGTGAGTGCATAGTGGAAAACACTGAAGTTCCATCTGGGAGTCCAGGAAAAGGCGGCGGATTTATTGTATCCTCGGCATTGGTACTAGGTTTTTTTTTGCATTTCATTCATAAACTAAGAGTTTCAGGTCCTACTTTACTTTGTATGTCTCTAGAAGCAGGACCAGTTAGTCGTTCTTTGTTGTGTGTGTGTGTGTGTGTGTGTGTGTGTGTGTATGTGTGTGTGAGTGATAGATTTTGGGGGCAAAGGACAAACACACACACATCTGGTACATGCTTTGTATACCTTGGTGTTTTATTGCCCTGATAAGAGGGGGCAAAGTTCAGTACTGTCAACACCCAGACGTCAATGGTTAAAAATGTCAACTGCTAAGGAACCGGGAGGAATAAATAGGGTAATGAGATGAATAGCAGTGTGCTTGACACCTGACATGTTCAAAGAGCTGGGTGAGCCGGATTGGGGCTAAGCTTGTCTAGACCACAGGGTGCTATCCTGATGACCTCTGCCCCGACACCCAAGTGTGCTGTTCATTGTCTATGGAATGATTTAAAAGCGGGATGTGTGGATGAAGAAACCAACACATGAGGATTTGAGTTTGTGAAAGAACGGTCTCCCCCGTCTACACACACGTTTGTGCTGAAGTAAATGAAAGAACCCGTCCGTTTTCAGAAGGTCTTCGCAGAAGGGTCCTTGCCGGTGTGTGAGATCCCTTCTGCTTCCCACATTCTCCCTTCTGACATAGAATCAACCTTGCTATGATGCCTGAGTGTCAGATGCACACTGTCCTGGAGCCTGAGTCTGACATCCCTCCCATGGGGCTTTGAGCTATTATGGGGAAGCATCTTGGAGGGATGAGATCCATGCAAGGGGCTCAGTGTGTACTAGGCTGATGTCACTGTATTCTTTTTGCTTCCTCACAGTCCACAACAGAGCCCCAAGTAAGAGCTGGTTAGTGTCATCTGTGTTTCACAAACAAGGGACATATGGCCCAGGGAGGCAGGAGGGCTGGTGGAAGTCATTGTCCTAGCAAGTTCAGGGACTGAGATGTGAGTCCAGATCTCCTTTTATGTCAAAGTTGGGGGTCTGGGGTCCTTCCAAACGGCTGAAGCTGGCTTTCCGGGAAGGTATTGACATCCTCTTCAGGGCATGTGCATGGGGACAGGTAATGATCCCAAAGGCTTTCTTTTCCATCCCCTTTGCAGAGGACAAAGCTGGTGTGTGCCTTAGGAGGGACAAGCACAGCTCTGCATGCTGAGCTCCACTGAAGGGTGCTCTACAGAAGAGAAGCCAAGGACACGATGGGCATTTTTGCAGTGACCATCACCTGCCAGTTGGAAGTGGCGTGCCTAGAGGGGAAACCTTCTGAATCACTCTGAGGGGCTCTATGGAGGGCAGTGTCCTGCCAGCCTTGTCCATGTGTACCTACCTTCACCCAAGAGAATAGTTAAGTATTCGCAGCCCCAAACCATAGCTCTGACTCCCTATACTGGGGTGAAGATAGAGGAAATGTGGGGACTGGAGAGATGGCTCAGCGGTTAAGAGTATTGCCTGCTCTTCCAAGGTCCTGAGTTCAATTCCCAGCAACC
>LOJH01008501.1:0-26664 GCA_001685095.1 Ellobius talpinus
AAATTTGTAATAATAATAATCATAAAAAAAGAAAGCTTAAAAAAAGATGAAGTGAAAGGAGAGTAAGTACCACCTGCTTGATTGTATAACATTAATTGATTTAGGGCTGACCTGGTATTGGGAAAAAATTGGTATACTCTTCCCTAAGGAAGACTATTTCTTTAGCTCTCAGCATTCCTTAGTGCGTGATTCTTGGTGCGTGATTGAGGCCTTGTGCACCTCACCCCCAATGGAGACAGGGTTTTATTATGCAGCCATAGTGCTGTGTGATATTAAGCTCTTTGGACTCTTTTCAGGGCCCGCCATCCAGCTCCCACATGAATCACACGCATGGAGGCTTATTCTTATAAATGCCTGGCATTAGTTTGGCTTGTTTCTTAAATTTTCCCAACTACCTTCTACATCTGGGCTTTTCATCTTCTTTATGTCTTACTTTCCTTCTTACTCCGTGGCTGGCAGGGTGACCAGGTGGCTGGTGCCTGATGTCCTCCTCTCCTTGTTCTCTTTTTGCCCCTCACTGCTTGCTCCTTCTCCTTGTTTCTCCTTCTATTTATCCTCTCTGCCTTCAGGCCCACCTATCCTTGCTCTTGCCTCATGGCCATTCAGTTCTTCATTATTGGCCATTCAGTTCTTTATTAGGACTATCAGGTGTTTTAGACAGGCAAAGACTCACAGCTTCGCAGAGTTAAATAATGCAGCCTAAACAAAAGTCACACACCTTAAAATAATATTTCCCAACACATAGCTAGCCTCAAACTCAGTCTAGTGCTGAAATTACAAGTTCCTTCATATTTGCCATATTTACTTAATGGTAATAATTTGAAAAATGTGTGTGCATCAAAATAAAAAATTTTACAAATTAAATATGGTTTTCATTTTCATATATTATATTCAATTTCAAATTATTAGTCACAGAACTGCTAATTTAAATAATTGATGGTAGTTTTAATTTTTTGCTTATAATTTTTCTAATGTGAAATACTTGAGTGTTTAGCTTTTTGCTACAATGAACTTTTGTTAAAATTAGAAGTAGCTTTCTCAAACTTGGGAGCCTTTTACTTACTTTCTGTATTCTTAACCCAACAACCCCCCCCGGTTTTTGTGACAAGGTTTCTCCATGTAGCTTTGGAGTCTGTCCTGGGTCTCTGTGGACCAGGTTAGCCTCGAACTCACAGAGATCTGCCTGTCTCTGGGATTAAAGATGTGCATCACCACCACCTGGCAGCAAATCCCATTTTTTCACACTTGTATTTGTTCTTTTTCTTTTATTCTTTGATTTTTTTCAGGACAGGGTCTGGAACTCATTATGTAGAACAGGTGTTCTTGAACTCAGAGATCTGCCTGCTTTTGCCTCCCATGAGCTATAATTAAAGGCATGCACCACTGTGCCTGTCTATGAATATGCTCTTTGTCTATTTTAAACACTTAATTCGTTCCTTACAAGTTAGAGAAAAGCTCTTTTTAATATTCAGAATACTTCATAAATCTGTATGTGTGCAGAGGCCATACAAATCTCTGCATCAATTCCAACATTAGTACACATGCTGAAGTGACCACAATCCTTTTAAAAATGCTAGTCTACAAACATTTTAATAATGGTTTTATACAATGCAATTTTTTTACATATCAGATAATACAAAAAAACGCCCAATGTTTAGTTCCCAAAGCAACATCACTGCTAACAACAATATGTGAATTAGCCAAACATTTTGTTTCCATTATTACTTCTCAAAACTATTCTTATAGTCAATAGTGTGGGGTCCTAGACACCCCTCCCCCAGAGTCTTGCTTTAAACAGTCTACCTCATTTACTACACTGTGAGCTTCTCAGTAAGATTTTATTAGAATGAGGATGGTGCTGCTTTTACAGTTTTGAAAACTAACTCAGATTTGCATTTGAATCCATGCGTTTGAATTTGAATTGATGTGTATGGGGTGGAGTACCGATCAAAAAAGAATCAAGATTAGAATCAACAGGTAAATTTATGAACTGCATTCTACACACTCCACAAGAGACACATGGAAGCTATTAATCAGCGCTATCCTACAGCCAACAGATTCTTATGATAAGGTCTAGATTTTACCCTGTTCAATAAAACAGCTATCAGCCACAGTAACTGGGGAGCTGAATCTTATAAGTAGCTAAATATAGGTCATTATTTCTGCACTGGGTGTTACAGTTCTGGAGTACCTGGGCAAAGACATTATCATAATGAGCATTCCTCTCATGTAAAAATGATTAAATATCAAAAGCATGTGCAACTAAAAACAAATTTGATCTCACTTAATTCTTTACTTATGATGTCAACAATCAGTCTATTAATTTTAATTCTACATGAGTGGTCGCTGCTGGTAGTTTTGCTGCTGACAGAAAAATAAGAGACTCAATGGTGCATACTGCCTTAGTCACTATAGAACATTCAATACAATCTGCACTGGTGGTCACAGAGCACTGATTCAAGCTTTCTAAATAACTAGCAAGAAAGTGAAGACAGGCTTTTAAAGTGGGGTATGGTGGCACACACCTGTAATCCTAGCACTAAGGAGACAGGCTGAAGTATCAAAAGCTCAAGAGATGGGGGGAAGGAGGAGCAGAAGCAAAGGAAGGAATGAAAAGATGGAGGAAAGAAAGGGGGAAGGAAGGAAAGAAAAGAACTTTTGAACATAAAAACTCGAAGGGGATGACAGTGAAAGATATGATAGATATTTTTATAATTATAAGATTTTGAGCTTTTTGTTATGTGCCAAGACATGGTTTTATGGTGTAGCCAAGGTCAATTTTGAATTAAATCTTCCTACCTCAGTTTCTCCAGTGCTGAAATTATAAATATGCATATAAATACAGACATGCATATAAATTATGCAACCACACCAAGTTCTTAGTAGCAATTTTTAACTAAACAAAAACACTTAAGCAAAACAAAAAATGTTTGAAGATAAAAACGCTTCTGATGTTTAAAATTGAGGCACTAAAATTACTACTGTAGGATAAGATTTTTAAACATTTGAGCCAACAATTCTAGAATGATTATACTATTAATAAGGAAAATAGAAGCAGTATAATCAAACAAGCACAAGTACTGTGTTAAGTTGCAGTGGGGAGATTTATTTTTTATAAAGCTTAAGTGTGCCCAAGGGAGCAGGGTGGCACATACTTGTAATCCCAGCACTTAGAGGCTGATAAAGGAGGACAGGAGTAGAAGGACAGCCGGACCTAGAGAGTGAGTTTAACCTAACTTGGGCTTCATAGTGAGTCCCTATCTTAATAAAACAAAAGTATCTGGTGTGAAGAATAATTTCCAAAGTCAAAAACATGGAAACCAGCACGGAGTGAATACTCTATAGTCTTTTAATTTTAATAATTATTTGAGAGAACATTTTAAAGGTAAAATCCTTACAAAATCATTTCTACAGATTCATAAACTAATAAGGTCAAGAATTTGTACTTCACAACACAATTACATTTAATAATTATAATTCTTCTGCAAATCAAGGAGGTGGAACTACTTTATATCAATGGTTCTCAACCTTCATAATGCTTTAATACAATTCTTCATGTTGTGAACCCCCACCATAAAATTATTTGCTACTTCATAACTGTAATTTTGTTCCCGTTATGAATGGTAATATCTGTTTTCCGATGGTCTTAGGAAACATCTGTGAAAAGGTAGTCCGACCCATTAGGGGGTTGTGACCCACATGTTGAGAAACTTTAACTTCATAAGGACTTGAACAACTGTCTACTGCTGAGAGTTGCATGCATGCTTTGGGGGCATATCTTCATACTCAGAGAACAAAAAAGGGAAGAAACGTGAATCTATCCACTTCCTAGTTTTTAGAATAAAAACAAACAAAAAACTCAACATTTTTAAATACATGGAACAGATACTTTCCATTTTGATTTAATGTTTTGTTAGAGTTCATATTGAACGTTGTACAAAAGTGAAAGTAAAAAGTGTTGGGAAGAAAGCAAGGCTATCTAAGAATAAACTAGGCCATTCGGGTGCCTGTGGTTGCCAAGCAACTGGGATTTCTCACTGTTTCCCTTTGGCATAATCCAATCTTTAAGTTTGTATTAAATTATCTTTTCTTCTGGCAATTTATACTAACATACTTAGGAATCAGACTACTGCAAAACTGTATGACGTGCATGAAGAAAATGTTTAAATTCCACTCAAAGACTTTAAAAGAAAAACAAACAAAGAAGAACTTTTAACAATGAAAGATCAGAGAAGAATATGTTCATCATTTCCAAACTTGCAAAACAACCCAATTTCAATTTTAAAAAGAAAACAAGAGTTAACAAAATAATTATAATTATAAGGAAAATAATAAGTTAATTTCTAAAGAGACAGTATATTGCTCCTCAATAGATTAAGCTATATAGTGCACACTAAGGCAGGAATGGAATTGAAAAGTTAGGTCCAAACTAGATTTGGAGTACATGCTTAGTGAGCAACATTCATGAACAAAGAATGTAACAAGTGTATATAAATGCATACTGTAAGCATGCAGGAAGAGCATGCATGAAAAACTAAGGCAAGTTGCACAACAGTAGATTAATAAATGGGTTATTAAGTAAGTTAATTCAGAAGAAACTTATCTTGCCATAAGAATAAAGCCCCATTTTTATTCTTTGAAAAACAAACAAAAAAACAACAGGAGAACAAAGACTTGAATAACAAACCAGAAGCTTTTGGAAGAGGGGTTTGAGAGATGGTTGAGCTATTGAAAGCACTTGTAGCTCTTGCAAAAGACCTGGGTTGAATTTGTAGTACCCACATGATGGCTCACAACCATCCATAACTTAAATTCCAAGCAACTGGATGTTTTCTTCTTCTAATCTCCATGGGCACCAGGCACAAATGTGGTGTACATTCATAAACATAAAATTAAGTATATACATTTTTTAAAATATTTTAAGAAATTTTGTTTTGTTTAAACCCTGGTACACTGTATTAGAGCATGGTATGTGTTGGGAGCTGTAGATCCCTGGCCCCCTGACTTTTTCTTTGCCGGCCTCAGACCCTTTGTCTGCTGGCTTGAACTGAGTAAAACACCTGTTCCTGCAGCTGCTAGATCCCAAGGGCTGGGTGTGGCTAAGGACCTGAGCACAATAAAGTGTGAGCATTTTTGGCATTCTTGTATGAAGGCTGACCCATGTCCGTGTCTCTGTCTGTCTGTCTGTCTGTGTGCATTATGTTTTTAAGTCTCCATCCCGGTTCCCGCCTCGTGTGCCGTCTTGTAGTGGCATGGGTGCAACAGGACAGGACCAGGATGTTCGGCTTTTTACAGACATGAAAAACCAACACTATCTTAAGGGAGGTTACCAAATGAGTAAAAAACAATCCAAATATAAAGTCATAGTCTGAAAGTGGAATGGCAGTTCACAGAGGCCAGAAAAGGAGGAACTGGAAAATTCCCTTTTAAGACGGAATTTCATTTCAAGGCAGTGAAAAAGTTCCAAACATGAATGAGTTAATGGTTCTGAACCACTAAAAATTTGCTACGTGCATTTACAATTTAGAAAGTGAAAGGAGGGTTGAAGAGATGGCTCATCAGATAAAGCATCTGTTGCAACCCCTGTAACTCATGGAAAGCTGAACAGCAGTGCCGTATCCCTATGCTCCTACAAGGGATGAAGGTGAGGACACATACTCAAGGGCCAGCTAGCCTGGAGTTCTCAGTGTCGAACAACAGTCTTAAACAAGCTGGAAGGCAAGGAGTGACACCCAAAGTTGTCTTCTGATGTAGTGATATTTTATGCATATGTTAACAAATAAAGCTGGTCTTAAAATCAGAATGCAAAGCTAAGCCACTAGAGGCCAGGGAGTGCTGGCACACATCTTTAATCCCAGAGAAAGAGGTGGACAGATCTCTGTGAGTTCAAGAGGTGGACAGATCTCTGTGAGTTCAAGAACACCTTGGGCTATACAAAATGAATCCAGAAACAGATTCAGGTGATGGTGGTTTACACCTTTAATCCGAGTGTTTGGGAATCACACACCTTTAATCCCAGTACCAGGGAGGTGGAGACAGGAGTGATATGGTTGGGCAGAGAGAGGAATATAAGGGGGAAGAGACAGGAACTCAGTGGAGTGTGGAGTCTGAGGATTCATGGCGACTGGATCTCTCTAACCCCTTCGGTCTGAGGATTTGGTAGAGGTAAAAGGTCTCTCTAGTGGTTGGCTGATCTTCAGGTTGAACCCCAATCTGTCTCTGTTTTTTTATTATTTGTATTACATCCTTACCTCTACTCATAAAAGTCAAACATTTGTGCCCACACTAAGTTGTACAAACATCAACATATGGCACGCACATACACACACACACGTACACACATATACACACAATTTTTAAAAAGTTAAAGGAAATGACTCTAAGTAAAATGACCGCAAAGAGCTGTTATTTAGTAAGGGTTTAACAAAAAGACACAATGATAGAACAGATATTAAAACATGCATATGATTGAACCCAGGGATTTCAATGTTAGAAATAGCACCTAGTAAAATAAGATTCCAAGTGTGTCAAAATGTATATAGTTGCAGTACTATTATGTATTTATTAAAACCATAAAACAGGAAAAACATTTAAATGTTTATCAAAACCCAGATAAATTATAGCTCTTCTATTAGGGGAATAACCAGTTATTTAAAGAATCCAAAAGTGGCTCTATATCTCTTGATATAGAACAATGTCCATAACATATTATTATAGGAGAATATTGGCACCAATTACCAGTTATCCTGCTCAAATAGATGCTTGCTTTTTTCTCTATATTTTTCTAGATTGCTTAAATGTTTAACCATGAGCAGGTTTCTTTCATTTGTTTGTTTTTTGATTTTTTTTGAGACAGGGTTTCTCTGTGTAACAGCCCTAGCTGTCCTGGAACCTGCTCTGTAGACCAGGCTGGCCTCAAACTCACAGAGATCCCCCTGCCTCTGCCTCCTGAGTGCTGGGATTAAAGACATGTGCCACCAGAGCCTGGCTGAGCAAGTTTCTTATTTATGATCTATAAATACAATTTTTATTGAAGAACTCTAACAGTCTAAGCTATAGCTCTACAGTACAGTACCTGTTTAGCATGCTTAAGACTCTAAATTTGATATCCTCAAGAAAGGAAATGAAAAGAACATGAGTGGTGATTATTAAGTAAAAGGTCTGGTCAATTAAAAAATATCAAATACTGTATCAGTTTATTATATGTCATTATATACTAAGGATTATGTGCAGGAAATGTTCCTGTACTAATGTGAAAAACACTAATATAATACCATTACAAATGCAGTTCCCATAATAATCTCTCAACTGAACTAAAAAGCTGGCGAATTCTTGGCCTAGATAAATACATGCAAAATTGTTTTTATATTAAAAAAATTCTTGCATTCTAAACACTCAATTCTTATATCCACAGATCACCTCTCAGCAAAGAACCTTCACTTTGCAGCCAATGGGAGACCATTACAGCAAACAATAACTGTTCAAAATGCAGAGAATGACTAACTCCCAGGTGCCCAGCCAGCCCCAAGGGTTATATTTACAACACAACCCCTGCATCCAAGGCTCAGGGAACATTGTAGGGGCAAGGAGAAGAGACTGTAAGAGTCAGAGAAGAGGGAATCTGCTGTGAGATGGTATCTCCTAGAAATGACTGGGAAGCCACCTCCATACCTACATCAACATATGGCTGCCTAAGCAAGACCTGAACAAGGACAACACCAAGAGACATGTGCTGTGGGACAATGGTTTGTACCCTGTCAATTGTATTTTAATAAAACAATGATTGGCCAGTAGCCAGGCAGGAAGTATAGGCAGGGTGACAAGAACAGGAGAATTCTGGGGAGAGGAAAGCTTGGTCCGCAGTCCTGACCCAGACACAGAAAAAGCAAGATGTGATTGCCTTCGCTAAATAAGGTACCGAGCCATGTAGACAAGAATAATGGGCTAATATAAATTATAAGAGTTAATAAAAACCTGAGCTAATGGGCCAATCAGTTTATAACTAATGTAGACCTCTGTGTGATNCCAGTAGCCAGGCAGGAAGTATAGGCAGGGTGACAAGAACAGGAGAATTCTGGGGAGAGGAAAGCTTGGTCCGCAGTCCTGACCCAGACACAGAAAAAGCAAGATGTGATTGCCTTCGCTAAATAAGGTACCGAGCCATGTAGACAAGAATAATGGGCTAATATAAATTATAAGAGTTAATAAAAACCTGAGCTAATGGGCCAATCAGTTTATAACTAATGTAGACCTCTGTGTGATTTCTTTGGGATTTAACGATTGCAGGAACCGGGTAGGACAGAAACCCTCAGTCAACAGACATGCTTAACTGGAAGAGGGAAATCTCACAGGTCTTACTCTTAGACAAAGAGCCACAAGAAATAAACAACAGCTGAGCAAGGCAGATTTGGTCTTCCTAAGAAACGAGTATGTACCCTAATTGGTTATACAAAACCAGACGGTCAGCTCTGAAATCATGTACACAGAAGTAACATTAAACAGACTAAGTAAGTTTTCGTGTGTGTGTGTCTGTGTGCATCCCAGGAGGTGGCAGTGATTGCTTTACTCCCAGTAGTTGGGAGGCAGAGGCAGAAGCAGGTGGATCTCTGACTTTGAGTCCAGTATGGTTTACAGAGTTAGTTCCACGATAGCCAGGGCACACAGAGAAATCCTGTCTTGAAGGGGGCGGGGGGAGGGAAGTGTGTGGAGTGTGGTGTGTATGTGATGGACATGACACACTAATATCATATGTATAACAATAATAATTAAATAAAAAGCAGTTGCGAATTTGAGAAGGGATGGGGAAATGGGAAGGATTGAAGGAAGAAGGAAAGGAGAAAGTGATGTAATTATATATAAATTTAAAAAGGTATTTAAAAATTAAAACACACTATTAAAATGTACTTGTTTTGTAGACAAGTTTTTCATGTTAAAATAAATTTCTATTTAACTACTTAAAATGAATCTGGAAAGACAAAAGATTCACCATGAACTGAATCAAAATAAAAAAACAAATAAAAGTATTATGTTGTTATATAATATTCCACATTCACTTGAGGAGTCAAAACTCACTGAAAGAAAATTTCTGACCAATTCTTTACATCTTAAACTGTCTCCTTAACATCACAACAGGAGTATCACCCCTGGCTAGAACTTGGTAGAGTGCTTGACAAATACAAAAGACCCTGGAACGCCAATTCCAAGCTTTTACTTTCTGTCAAAACAAAGGCTAAATTTGTTTTAGCATTCCTTTGACATCTGTGACTTTAGGAGGTACAGAATTTTATCTATTTTTATCTAATTTTATATTATCAGATTTGAGGGGAGAAAATGTTACTGCTTGCTCTTCTGAATCTTCCTGTGTAGTCCAGTTTCCCATTGCTAGGATTACAAGAACGTGACGCCATGTATGGCCCAGTAAATGTCATTTATAATGCCATAACTTCCTATGTTTCCAAATGAAACTGTTTTTATTATTAAGCTTGTAAGAACAAATTATATACTCAATCATAATAAAGTACATTAAAATGAATGAAAATATATGGTGGTTCTTCTCTAACGTATAAGATTTTAAGTTATTATACCACGTTTGTATACTTATTCTTAGAGATGCCTATAATACTTACAGCCTGATTAGGCAGATTGTCAGTCTTAAGTTCTCGGTGATTGGAATACTGGATATAAACAGGCTGACTTCGTAGATGAGGAGTAACAGGAGTGTAATAATTTACCATGGTAACAGCAGCTTCTTCAGAAGCCATTTCTAAAAAGGCCTGCAATAAACATAAAAGATGGTTAAGAATTATTGTATACTGGTATAAACTCCTGCTTTCTCAGCATACACTGACACTGTCCCCCAAGAGGATAGAATAATCTTGGAAAATTGGGTCCAATAAAAGTTTTCAAGCCAGGTGGTGGCCACGTACACCTTTAGTCCCAGCACTCAAGCAGGCGTTCAAGGCCAGCCTGGTCTATAAAGTGAGTTCCAGGACAGCTAGAGCTTTTACACAGAGAAATCCTTGGGGGGGTTTCCAAAATTACCAGTTGATTAAATTGTTTGGTTTTTGGTTTTCTCATTTCTATTTCTCTAAATGCCTAAAAATAATTATAAAGTTAAAAATGTTTGTGTTACCATTACAAATAAATACTTTCACGAGTTATGATTTACTGGTTTTTGTTGTTGTACTGATGTTAAAATTGGGGAATAAATTACTAGAGTAGAGAGAAGATAATAGAATTTCATCCAGTAGGGGCTAAAAAGGAGTTAAAAACAAAGGTGCAAGTGTGAGTTATAGTGATATTTTCATTGTAAGCTAACAAATAAAGCTTCCCTGAAGATTGGAGTGCAGAGCTAAGCCACTAGTTAGCCACAGAGGCTAGGCAGTGGTGGTTCACACCATTAATCCCAGCCGTACAGAGGTAAGGAAGGGATATGGCTGGGCAGAGAGAGCAGTATAAAGTGGGAGGAGACAAGAACTCAGATGCAGTCTGCAGATGCAGTCTGAGAATCTGGCAGAAGGAAAAAGAACTCTTAGTGGTTGACTGCTGTTTCTCTGCTCCTTTGGCTTTCACCCCTTAGTATCTGACTCCGGGTTTTTATTATTAAGGACAATTAGAATTCGCATTACAGTGAGTATGGTGGTGCACACCTTTAATCCCAGCACTGGGAGCAGAAGTGCGAGAATCTCTGAGTTCCAGGACAGCCTGGTACAAAGCATAGTGAGAAAAGTTGGAAAGTCTGTTAGAGGGTGGAAAAGTACTACCCTGCCTAAATTCTTAAACAGGATCTGGGTATACGAATTTGCTCTTCTTCATTTTTATAAATTAGCCATCTACAAATGAAATGGAACATTCTTTTTCAGTTGGAGGTCCTACAATCAAACCCAGCTAACAAGGAGCCAATGTATTTGATCAGCAGGGCATGAGAAATGTCAGAGCCTGAGTAAAACCTGACTGAAATCTCCACCTGCCTACAGCAACTTGGTCACAGACCTCTGTGCTTCAGTTTTCTCTACTAAAATATGCAGCTATCTAAGCAAGCTATAACTCTTATAACTCAAACATGAAATGACTGTAGTTAGAGTACTAGTTAGGTGGTCTGTCTGAGACTCTGTAGGAAAGAGCTATTAAACATCAGTTTATGAAGGCAGTCACTCAAAATAGCATACATACTCAGTTTTCTTCAAACTTTTTAATTTTATGTTTGTTTTGTGTGTTTCAACTTTTTACATGTACAGGGTGTTTTGTCTCATGTATGTTTATGTACCATATGCATATATTGCCCAGATGCCAGAAAAGGGAGTTGGATCCCCTAGGACTGAAGGGACAGGTAGTTGTGAGCTACCATGTGGGTGATCATCTAGAAAAGCAGCCCCCACATTCAGTTTTTCTCACTTTTCAATTATGCTTCTAACCAACACTCATTCTGTACACTTTTAAGCAAAAGCTACATATAAATCTATATAGTCTATTATATATATATGTTTACACACTACGCACATGAACAGTGTTTATACATTTGTATATTATGTACATAAATGTGTACACACACACCTACCCGCACATAGTACTTTGAACCATTACCAGCAAAGAATAGGTCGGGGTGATGGAGGAGGGTCATCTGTCTTATGTGTTACTTTCATTGGTTAATAAANAGAATCTTCCTGGTAAGCCACCACCCCGTGGTGATACACACATTAATAGAAATGGGTTAATCAAGATGTAAGAGAATTAGCCAAGAAGAGACTAGATATAATGAGCCAGGCAGTGTTTAAATGAATACAATTTGTGTGTTGTTATTTCGGGGTATAAGCTAGCCGTGTGGGAGCTGGGCGGGACAAAAAGCAGGCCTGCTCCCCGTATCACTACATCAGGGTAATACCACATTTTTAAAAACAAAATCTCTCTACTTGTGAACGTTTTTCATTATACATGTGAGATAAGGTTTCCCATTTTAAGATTTCTGTAAGAATTTCTTTAAAACTTAAAATTCCAGCCCAGAATGAGAAATCAAGTATACAACAGTAGTTAGCAAACAGCATTAAAGTACCAAAAAACTTGCTACATTCCATATCCATTTATCCATTTTTGCTCCTGTGAAGAAATCTTTCTGAACATATACCTACTACCTTATCCAGCACCCTATTGTCATCCATGCCTTAGCATAAACTCACATTATTTTAGCAAATGCTTCTAGGGCTTAGAAATAGTGTTGAGAGATTCATAAAAATATAGATGTAAACACTTATAGCACATATGTAAACATAATCACATTTCATATAAGACCTGGAGATACTAGAAAATAAAAGCTTCAAATCCTCCAAATAAAGACTATTAAAAAAAAGCAAAGGATCAATTACTGGAATAAAGAAATCTAGGAACTTCCTTCATTAAGTCAATACTGATTTCAATCACTCCACTGACACTTGGTACCTATAATCATTGTACTAATAAAAGATGAGAGAAATAGTGTGAGATAGCAGAGATAGAAGAAGCTTCTTGACATTTAGATCTTATCTTATACATTGATTCTAGCTATGTAGACTGCTGTAATTTCTGTAATAGGATTAAAATGGCAATAAAACTTTCTTGGTTTTGAAGCTGTTTGGGGAGAGCAGGGTCTCTCTACTAGACCTGTCTGTTCTTGAACTCACTATGTAGATCAGGCAATCCTTGAACTCAGCAATTCCCTGCCTTGGTCTCCTGAGTGCTGGGATCAAAGGCATGTGTCAACACACAAACTTTAAATGAATCAAGGTTTGTCTTCTTTTATAATGGGTGATGAAAAAGACAGAATATAAATATACCAATCATACCGAGCACTCATAACTACCTACAAGAGTATCTCAAATTTATGCAAAACTAACCTGATCAAAATCAACACAAACCTTTTCTTATATAATCCTTTCTCATTATAAAATAGCATTAGTAAGTACTTTTAGTTTAAGTATAAATCATTTAAAATTCATCTATAATAGGCATTGGTAATATGATTTATTAAAACATTAGAAATGTTGAGTAAGTCAGACATGGTGGTCTTTAATCCTAGGACTCAGAAGGCAAAGACAAGCAGGTGGATCTCTGAGTTCAAGGCCCAGTCTGGTTAAGAACACTGGATGCAGCTAGGTAGGGTGGCGGACGACATTAATCCCAGCACTTGAGAGGCAGAAGTACGTGGACCTCCATGAACTTCAGGACAGCCTGGTCTACATAGTTGATGGGGGATGATCTTCTCTATGCGTTAAAACATTAGAAATGTTGAGTAAGGCAGACATGGTGGTGAAGGTCTTTAATCCTAGGATTCAGAAGGCAAAGACAAGCAGGTCTATGGCAGTACAGAATATAGCCAGACTACAAGGGATAGAGAGAGAGAGTAAGCGGAGCCAAGGAAAGGTCATGTAGCTGCTGAAGAAGACAGATGCCCAGATAGGTCACAGCCTCATGGTTATACACAAATTAATAGAAATAGGTTAATTTAAGATGTAAGAGTTAGTTAATAAGAGGCCAAACAGTGTTGTATATATTAATATTTAGTATATTAATTAATATTAATATTAATATTTGTGTATATTAATATAGCTTTGTTTGATTATTCAGGTCTAGGCAGCCAAGAAACGAATGAGCAGTCTCCATTACACATAGCGAGTTCCAGGATAGCCAGAGTTACACAACAGAGAAACCCTGTCTCAAACAAACTGAAGTACACTGGTCTGATTACCAGTACCACTTGGCAGCTCAGAATTCTAACTCTACTACCAAGTGACTGATCCATCACTCTCTTCTGACCTCCATGAGCACGAGGTATGCACATGGTGCACATGTGCATGCAGGCAAAACACACAAACACATAAGTATTTTTAAATAAATCTTAAAACAAAAATAAAGATAAGCTTTCCATATAGAATCTAGACAAGGCACTACTGATGTTTTTCTGAAGTAACCAACAGAGTTCCACTTCATAATCTGAAAGCTTGTAAGTCACCACCAGGGGAGAAAGCTGATGAAATTATTCCCGCGTCTCTCCCAACATTCCACCTTTGCAGCACAGTTTCTTGGTGAAGTGTATTACTAAAGAGCTCCATGATGAAAATAAAACACAACAGCTAGGGTTAGCTTACAGAGTCAACATAAACACAGAGAAAAGCTGTGGAGTTGCACAGACTGCCTTTACAAACAATTCATTTTAGAAGTGCGCATGCAACCCGGGCAATTTTTAGTAGCAGAGACTGATCTAAGTGATAGCCATGTACCAACTCCAAAAAAATGAAATGTTAAGTACAGACCAAATAGTACAGAATGCTACTTGATGTCTCTAAATCTCAGTGACCTCATCTAAATTAAATAGGGATGTTGTTTATTAAACAGACTAAACTCAATCAGGCATTATCCAGTGTCATGTCCGATTATTTATAAATGAAAATATTCAAGTAAAGCAGAAGAAACAGGTAACACAGTATAACATGTTACAAAATTTCTAAGGCCTAGATTTGGTGTCTTCTTCATTACAATGCTAGGCATACAAGATTTTCAGTACAACCAAAACTATGTTAAGAGAATTTATTCTAGTAGGATCCAAGTAGAAACAAGAAGGCACTCAATTTTATGAGCAAGATGGTTACTACATTTTGCCAGGTACCAGAAAATGAAGGTTCCTTATTCATCTTAAGACAAACTCAGTTTTAGGAACATTGAAAAATGCAAAGTTTGTTTTTTGTGGTTTTTTGATGGGACGTGGAGAGGAGACAAAGACAGAAAGATACAGAGACAAGGAAGAAATACACTAATGGGAGAAAATATGTACAAATTATATATATCTGATTAGAAGTTATTATCCAGAATAGATAAGGAATTTCAAAAATTCAACAACAAAACTAAAAAAAAAGAAAAAAGAAAAACAATCCTATTTTAAAAACCAGGTAACGAAATTGGGCCTGTCTGTACAAAGCTGTAAAGTGAGGGCTCCATAGCTCTGGAGTTAGAGCACTGGCATTGTATGTGTGAAATTCCAGAAGGGAGGAGGTAGAGGCAAGAGGTTCTTAAGATGAAAAGTCGAGAGGATGGTATGATCCTGTCCTTGGTGGGTAGGGGACAGATAAAAGATCTCTTAGAATTTTTTTTTTCAAAAGAAAAACAAATGGTCAACAGCTATTTGAAAAAAATATCCAGTTCCACTAATCAGGGATATAAAAATCAAACTTATAATTAGCTGTTTGATAAAAGAATGGCTATTATCAAAAGATAAGACTAAGAGCAGGGCCTGGCATAATGGTATACACCATAAATATCAGAAATCAAGAGGCAGGTTGTAGCTCAAAAGTAAAGTACTTGGCTAGCACAAGCAAAACCCTAGGGTCAATTCCTAACACTGCCCCTCTACCTGTCCCTACCAAACAGGAGGCTGAGGAATAACAGTATTTCAGAGGTTTTGAATCTGATTTAAACATTATATGATATACTCATGAATTAAAACATCAAGTAGTAAGTATCCCATTCATCCATACAAATTATACATTTGCATGTATCAATTAAAAGTTGTCCTGAAAGGTGAAAAGAAAAACAAAAACAAAAAAAAACCAGAAAACCAGTTTGGTGGGTAGAAAGAGGAGGTGATATGAGAAGAGTTGGGAGAGAGTTGATACATATGATCAAAAAAGGCAATAAAATCTTAAAAAAATAATGTGAAAACTGATTTTTACAAGGAAGATTCTCTTCTGTCTCTCAAATTATTAAAGAAGCTACATGATAATTCTACAACTAGAATACACATAGTATCCAATAATTTTATGGAATGAAGGGACATGACGTTGTTTTAGTCTACAATAGACCAAAGCAAAGAAGATTCACAGCAATCAGTTAAAAAATAAATAAAAATAGGTTTTAGCTTTTACAAGAAAAGTGGCCTACTATAAACCTAAAAGTTTACATTTATTTTATGTATGTGTTTGCCTACCTATATATATGCGCACCAAGATGTTCACCAAGTGTGTGCCTGGTGCCCATGTAGCTCAGGAGAGGGTGTGAGACTCCTCTCGTGCTGGAAACTGAACCTACAACCCCTGCACGAGAAGCACACCTTTAAAAAATTATTTTCTTTATTTCTACTAACTGTTCAGGCATGTCTAGTTAAACATTCAATTCTAATTTACTGAATAAGATAGCTCCCAAATCTTTTTGTTGTTAATGTTGTTTGTTTTGGTTTTGAGACAGGGTCTTTCTACATGTCTTTGCTGTTCTGGAACTCACTATGTAAACTAGGCTGGGCTCTAACTCACAGAGATTCACCTGCCTCTGCCTCTCTAGTACTGGGATTAAAGGTGTGCGCCACTATGCCCAGCTGCTCCCAACTCTTTAATCCGATGTAAAAGCCAATTAGATCTTCAGCTTATAGTGATAACTGCACAGTATGGAAAACTTAACTGTTCTTTACTTGAACAAACAAAACACAATTTATAGCTTCTTTATCAGTAACTGCAACTAACTACCAGGCTATCTTGTAATTACAGGGTATTTTTAAGAACCAACCTATAGTAGAAAACATGAAATACGAAATAGGACTTTTAAAAATGACCCCAAGTCAAGAGATAAGATATACTCCTGTTTTCTTGTGCTAATTTTTGTCTATTGTCATACAAGGGAAATTTTTTACTTAAAAACTAATTTGTGGTCACAGACAGTAAGAAAAACTGAGCAGCATGGTGACACATACCCCTGAGATCCCAGATACTTGGAGGGCTGAACTTTAGGAAAGCCACTTGAGCTTATGAATTTGACACCAGCCACAGCAATAAAGACCCTGTATCAAATCAACTACTTAATTCTTAAGTTCAAGAAAATAAAAATTATTTGAAATACTAACACCCAGAAGATAATCACTCAGTGTCGATCTTTAAATATTACATACCTGGCTTTTTCCTTTCAACATCAAAAGATTAGTTACTTTGCCAAATGGTAGGCCTAATGATATGACCTCTGCTTCGGTGACATCACATGGAATTTTGCGAAGATGGAGAACACGGGAAGGCGAACAGGGAGGTCTATCTCCTTTAAATTTCTTGTTGTCATTCCCATTAGCTAAAAAACATAAGATTTTTTTAATTACTGAAACTAATTTGGGTTGACACACTCCATTAAATCGTCACATGACTTTCTAGCATATCAGATTTCAAATTCATGGAGCTATGAGATTGATGAAAATACTGTGAGTGGAAAATAAAACCAACCACCTCTTGATGAACCAATTTTGGTCTTTCACCATGGCCACTAATTTTTTTTAATTGTTGCCTGATTTTTTTTAAAGGAAAAGTATTAGGATAAATGAATTACATTGTTTCATAAAGAGTCATGTATACCACCTTCATGAAGTAAGCACCTAACACACAAGTATGCCTTTTCTACGTTAAGATACAAAACACTTTTTAACTTCAACAGTATTCAATATAGTAACAATCTGTATAGGTTTGCAAGCTGGGGCACAGGCTAAACCCCATGCATCATATGTGTATATATAAACTGTGTAGTAAATAAACTTTACTGCCTCAGTCTGTGTAGGTACACTCTAGGATGTTTACTTACTAATGATAAAACTGGCAGAATACATGCCAATCATTAACTAAAGCATAACTATACATCTAAATTCAATGTTGAATATAATATTCGGAATGTCTCATATATGTTTATTTTTATAGATATGAGTGTTTTTTCCTGCATACATGTATATACAATCTACATGCCTTGTGCCCAAGGGACCAAAAATGGGTACTGGAGTCCCTGGAACTGAAGTTATCCACAGTTTTAAGCTGCTGTGTGGGTCCTGAAAACTGAATCTGAGTCTTCTGCAACATCACCAGGTGCTCTTAACAACTCAGCAATATCTCCAGCCCACTAATACATGTTTAAAGACCCTTTTCTAATTTGTTCTACGGCTAAGTAAAAAAACAATTGAAAAATGATAAATTTTACAAAAGATTATAATATAAATTTTGTATCTAACACAACCAAGGAGATCTGGATGAGTTCCATCTAAAATTTTAGTTTCTTAGGCCATTATACATTTTCTCATTTTATCTTTATTACCTAAATTTTGTGTTCTTATGATAATCCTACTTAGTAGTAATAAACAGACTCTGGTTGAAATCCACATTTCCCAATACCCTCTACATACTTAAAACTACAGCTGTGCTACTCAACTACAGTATGGCATGTCTACCATAGTACTGTTCTGTCCTGAAAGTTCAAAATGACTGTTGCAAAATTAACTCATATCCTAGCACATACCTAGATTTTGTTTAAATCTTACTAACTAGGATTGACCTACCTGGGTATAATGACTACTTAAGTTTATGCAGATGAAATTCAGAAAGATTTTTCTTCCAAGAACACAATGAAGACAGACTAAATATAATTATTTAAAAGTAAAAAAGTAAAATGATATTTTCCAATATTGGCAGAAAAATATAATCTTGCCAAACCCTTAATATCCTTTTCCTAAACACTAATGAAAATATACTACCTATAATCCTAAAGCAGCATCATGAAGACCATATGAAACTATTTTGGGCCATGTCTGTGGCATATAACTTGACCTAAAAATACATGAATAAGTTGAACACCCACAAACACAACACTTGTTCCCAGATTTTCCATGAATGTGGAAAGCATCCTGGGCAGAATCAATAACAGGCATTCACATACTTGCTGGTGCATTACATCAAAAAATACAACCGTGTCCCTCCAAAATCACTAATGACTTCTTCTCCACTCTAAATAAACATCACTAATGTCACCTCTGACCTTGTCCCTTTTCCATCTCCTTTCCCATGTCTTTAGAATTTAGTATGACAATCTAATAAAAAGTCTGTCATGTTACTACCTAGCTCTAAGAAAGAATGCTGACAGGCTTCCAAATTTCCAAAATATCCTTCAGTTCCTTATTTTAAAGCTTTTCCACTAAAACTGACTTAATTTAGTTCCATATATCCGAATCAAGGTCTAACTCTAAAGGCAGTTCTTAATCACAAAAATCTCAAAATTATTTTGGCACTCCTAGAAAAGAGCAAGCAAATTCAACAGATATTGCAAATGAGAGAGAGAGAGAGAGAGAGAGAGAGAGAGCGCACGCATGCAGGTTTACATACATGACTAACAACTGGGAGTTCTACAATATTGATACTAGAATAAAACCCCAAACACCTGTCATTCAGATAGAAACTGAGCATCACTAATGACCACCATGGCATTAAGTACTTGAAGAAACTCCTCAAGGCATGGAGTTACTATAAGTTCATCTTGAATACTCTAAACATAATAAAGGAACATTAAGAAGGTTGTTTCTGGGGCTGGAGAGATGGCTCAGAGGTGAAGAACACTTGCTGCACTTGTAAAGGACCTGTGTTTGATTCCCACATGGTGGCTCACAAGCATCCGTAACTCATGCTCCAGGGAATCCAATGTCCTCTTCTAACCAGCTTGAGTATCAGGTACAGACATGGTACATAGACAAAGAAGCAAGCAAAACACTCATACACATAAAATAGGTAAATCAATAATAAAATTTTAAAAAGGAGGTTGTTTCTTTGACAAAGATACCCTATGTTTGAAAAACAAAATGATAGAATCAAGTAAGTATTTGAGTTCCCACTACATTGTACTATCAAGAGCTCTAACATGACAAAGTTTTACCAAGACACAAGCAGTTATAAACAAGCAATTTTAAGTAAGTAACTATTCTGTACAATAAAAAGAGATGGTCAATGTTAAGGAAAAGGGAGGGTAAAAAAGAAGGGGGAAGGGCACTTGGAGAGCTGTTCAATCAGATGTTCTCTTCTGGACAGACTACTCATGACTTACTATATTTCAAATTTTTCCATAAATATATAACGGAAATTATAAAACTAAATCAGCTTAACTTTCAGTATCTTTTGAATGCCTAGCATAATGTCTAGTACAAAGTAATCAACTGTATATATGGTTATTCTTTAAAAAAAAGAAAACTTTTCAACATAGAAATTACACTATTTCTACTATCTGATGTCAAATGATTCTATTGTTTTTTCATTTTTACTAATTCAGGACACTGCTACACACTAATTGAAAATGTTATCTATAAAATCTAAAAGTCTAATAAAAGACTTGATAAAAAATTTGAAGCTGCAGAAATGTTCATAAATAACCATGTGAACATGAAAAGCCAAAGCAGCACCCCTTCAAGATGGCCCAGTGGGTACCTGTTCACAAACTGGATGACCCAAGTATGACTGGAAAACAAAGTAGAGGGAGAGAACAGACTTGAAAGTCGTCCTTGGAATGCACCATAGCACACACTCCCACACACATATACAATAAATAAACAGAATCTGATACTAACAAACAATATGAAAATAGTAATAGTTTTTTATAAATGTTGTATTTTACCAATTAACACTAAAAGTTGTCAAATATCGTGTTCTGAAAGGTGTGTGGACTTAGTGTCCGTATTTTGTTTACTTATCTGTTTATGTGGCAGAGATTAAACCCAGGGCCTAGTAAAATGCCAGGCAAATACTCTAACGTTATAGTCCCCAACCTTTGGATTTTGGAGACAGCTTCTTTAAAAAGCCCAGGCAAGGGCTGGAGAAATGGCTCAATGGTCAAGAGCACCAGCTGGCCTTCCAGAGGACCCAGGTTCAATTCAATTCTCAGCACCCACTGTCTATCTTCAGCTCCAGAAACTCTAACAGATATATACAGGCAAAACACCATTGTACATTTAATAAATAAACACATCTCTCTTTAAAAAAAAAAGCCCAGGCAAACCTGAAACTCACCCATCTTTCCATCCTCACCTCACAAGTTTGGGAATTATAGGCGAGAGCTGCCCTGGCAGTTTTGTTTTTGTTTTTAGTTTTATTTAGTGTGTGCAGGTGCCTGTGAAGGCCAGAAGGGAGCAGCACTGGAACCTCTATAACTGTAGTTACTGGTCAGTTGGGAGGCTCCCGATGTGGCCACAATGCTAAGACGGGTGCTGCTGTTGTTGCTGTGCTATTATTATCATTATTGTATCCCAGGAGGACTAAGAGTTCAAGGATAGCCTGGGATACTCAGTAAAATATTGTCTCAAAGAATTAATCTTGTATTTCCACCACAAAACTAAAGAAAGTTGAGCAATACAGATTCTGATGATCACTGACAGATCTATGTATATGTATGACAAACATAAAACTGGAGACAATACTGTCATCATCATGTTGCCCTTCCAATTATACTTTTGTTTCATGTGTGTGTTCAGATCCACATTTATGAATGGAGTCTGCACTGGATGTCATCCTCAGAAATGCTGTCCAGCTCTTTGGAGAAGAGAGGGTCTCGCTGATTTAAAGTTCCTCAATTAGGTTAGAACAGCTGGCCAGCAAACTCCAGCCGTTCCCTAGGCTTACCATATCAAAGCTGGTATTACAAGCATGCTCTCAGCTTTACATGTGGGATTAAAATGTTTATGAAACAAGCACTTTATGACTAGCCTACTTTTCCAACTGCTAGAACTTCTTATGTGAATCACAAACTTTCAAGTAACTGTTTCTTCTAATATTGTCATATGCACAAAAACTTTTATTTTTCTGAGGGCAAGAACTGGGACGGTCTCACTTTATTAATGTGTTTGGCCTGGAACACACTTTGTACCCCAAGGATGCCTTCAATTCATGACCTTCCTCCTCCCTCGGCTTTGAGTAACAGGACTATAGACATGCACTACCATGTCTAATCTTATTTATATTTTGTTGCTGTGTTTCCACTTGGATTTGTAACTAGATATGTACTTTTAGTGTACTGCTATTTCTGTAATTCTGGGTATTGCACCTAGGACCTCATATATGCTATGTCATTAGTCTTAGAGACTTCGTAAGGAAGATAATGTCAAGTATATAAATACAAAGATTAGTTCACTAATTTGTTAGTTATTCACTGGCACCTCCTCTTTATTTAGAGGGTTAGATGGCAGTGGTACTCATAACTGTTATTTTATTTTAAATAACATTTTGACACTTAAAATGCAAATGAATTTTTAGATTTTTTTTAATTAAGCGGGGTTGGGATTTAATAGATATTTCAATATATGGCTATGTACTAGGTAAAAAGTAAGACATACCCTAGAGCATGAGTGTGGTTTCTCAAAGAGTCACAGAAAATAAGCTAAATGCAAATTTATCTGTTATTTACTCTTTTGATTATTAGATTTTATTAATAATTCATTATCATACTTTGCTAGTTTCTTTTTGTTTTATTTCATGTTAACAACGGCTATAATTATGCTTTTATTTTTGTTTGTTTTGTTTTTTGAGAGAGGGTTTCCCTTTGTAGTCCTAGTTGTCCTGGAATTCACTGTTGACCAGGCTGGCCTTGAACTCACAGAGATGTGCCTCCACCTTCTGAGCGATGGGTGAGTCACCACCTCCTGATCAATCAATTTGTGACAAGGTTTTCTATTTATTTACTGTAGTGACATTCTTTACAATTTCCTGGTTTTGACTTGTTCTTGTATGCACAGATTAAGCCAGGCTGATCATGGGAGTATTATTTCATGTGTTATGTTAATGAATTTGAGCCATTACAAAAAATTATCATTTTTCAGGTTTCTTTGGTGCTAGAGATACAACTTCACCGTAATACATGAAAGGTCTTGGGTCCAATTTCCAGGAAGAAAAAAATGTTTATTCTACATTATTACCAAATGGAAATCATAACAAAAATCAAGACACTGCTAATTTAACTACTCTGCCACCACTCCCACCCACACACACCCTCTCTCCCCCCCTTCAAGCTCCGAAAATCTAGGATTTTCTTGCATAAGAGATGCAAGAATCTAAGGTTAGATAAATAGGGCCTGCCCGGCATTTACAAGGACTAGATTAGATTCCTAACAACAACCCCTCACTTCTCCCCTCCCCCACCGCAAGATATAGAGAAATGAAAACTATAAACTCCAAAACAGAATACCCAATGGAGTCCCAAGAGTTCTTTTTCTCATTCTCATTCTCCTCCCCTCGCGCCGCAACACTGGGTTACAGACAGCAGTGACAGCCTCTACATGGGTACTGCAATCTAAGTCAGGCCCTCAGATTGCACAGCAAACTGGAGAAGGCAAAATGAGTGAATCAAAAAATTATTCTAATCAAAACCAGCATTTTCTTGAGAAAAAAATTGGCAAATATAGAAGAGAAGCTAACACCAAGCAAGACAGGTGTGCTGGTCCTATACAAGTTCAACAGGAATCCCAGGAGGAGGCAACTCTCTGGGGAGATGGCACTCCTGAGAAGGATAATGAAAATTTCAGTAACAGTGCTTAAGCCTGTCTGGCCTCAGATGCACCACCTAGGAGCTCTAAAAACAAAGGTAAAATATCCCTCTCACAGAAACTTCAAAGACAAGTCAGGCCGTTTACAGATTTTCAGTGCTTCCAAGTTATCCTGAGCTGCTAGTTAATCCTGACTGTCAACTTTGCGACACTTAGAATCATCAGAGAGGTAAACCCTTGGGTGTTATCTTTCCAAAGACGCTTTACTGAAATAGGAAGACCCAACCTGAAGGTACGTGGGCGGTACCTTTCACTGAGCTAGACTCGCTGATGACAGGCCTGTGCCTAGACATCTCACCCACGCAACGCATCCTGACAGCGGCCAGGGCTTGACTTGTGGGTATCTTCCTCCATCACTCTTCACCTTATTTTTTGAGACAGGGTCTCTCACTAAACCTAGAGCTCCCTGTTTTGGCTAGACTGGCTGGCCAACAAGCCCCAAGGATTCACTGTTCTCCACCCCTCACACCACAACACTGGGTTATAGACGGGGAAGTGACTGCCTTTGCATGGGTACTGCCATCAAACCAGGCCCTCAGATTGCACAGCAAGCACTTATGCACTAAACTATATTAATCTCCCCAGCCTCTTCTCCGGGGACTCTAATGTGAGCTCGACTTTACAAAGCTGGCTTTAGTCTCAACTCCCGCATCACTCTGTTCACATGTTCCTATTAACATATTCTCTGCCTACAAAATCTTTCTAATTTTTTGGTAGATTAAAACATGGTGGACCCATTCATAAATGTCTAACAAATACCATCTTTTTCCCTTAACTGACTTTCATTTCTCATTGAGTAAAAATTACACTTTTTACTGTAAACATTGGCACATAAGAACAATGAAAAAAATCCACAGAAAGAAAACACGGGGGAAAGGAGGACAAAACTTACCATACACACCTGCAGGAGTAGAATTGTTCATGGTAGAAGGTCCGTTAATGACACCAGGAGAAAGAAGCTCATCAGATCCCCGCTGAAAAGCAAAATTAATGCTCAATTAATAAATTAGCATTATTTTATATTAAATATAAAGATACTTTAAAAGACAGTTGGAAACAAACTGCAATAAAGAAAAATTACAGCAGATGCTCAGCGTAGTCATGGGGGGGAGAAAAACAGTAGGGGCATTAATTTTGCAAATGCTTCTGACCAATTACAACTGTCCAAACATTATGTCTGAAGTACTAAATTGTATGTTGGAGACTACTTTCTGACAAAGTTTTTTATGAAATATATTTACATGCAAATAATTTATACAGTCTAAGAATCCTGATTTTTCAATACACATTTCTAAAAATAGGGCTACAGGACACATTTTATATCCATACTGGTCAAAATTTTGTAATTACTGGTTTCCATACCATCAATCCTAAAAACTATCTTTGGTATACACCATTTATTCCCGTTGGGAGCTGTCAACCTCCAGATCCTGAATTTCTTGTAAACAATGTGTTATTCTTGCAGCTGCTCTGAGCACAAGACCCTCAGGAGTTCCTGATGGCAGGAGAGTGGTTTCTGGTGGTGCATTTGGCTGGGGCATGGCTATCAGTTAAGGATCCCTGTATAAGCTGCCCCTGGACACAATAAAGAGGGTATTCCTGTTTCAAGGATGACCCGTGCCTCTGTCTGTGTGTCTTTGTGTTTTTAAATCTCCAGGCCCTTGCCCGGCTCGCGAATGGTCCTGTAGTGCAGACGCAGAAATACAGGAGTAGTACCAGTAGTACCGTACTGTCACATAGGACAGGCAGGTGGTACAATCCCCCCACCTCCCGCCTTTTTTTTCCCCCAAGACAGGGTTTCTCTGTATAGCCCTGGCTGGCCTGAACTTGCTCTGTAGACCAGGCTGGCTTCAAACTCAAGGCTGCCTCTGCCTCTGAGTTCTGGGATTAAATGTACATGCCACCACAACTGAAAGTGTATATTATATCTTAAGCAAATATGTTTTCAAAATTGTATTTCTTTATGGTAAGAGAAGTCTGTCTCCTGGTGTTGGGTATTGGCCTGAGAGGAAAACCTCCAACCACTCAGTCACAGCCCCAGACCTTGGTTTTTCTGAGTCGTGTTAAGGCCAAATGGTGATCACTCCATTCTCTTGCCTCAGTCTTCTGAGTGCAGAGATTGTAGGAAGAGCCATAGTGCCTGTCCAAGCAAGAGTTCTGTCCTACTTACACATCTGAACTCTCACCACTAAAATGTATCCGATAATTCTTTTCAGTACAATCCTAATTATATCCAAGGTTATAAAAGGGTAATAAATATGTAGTAAAAAGTCAAAACTAATCTATTTCAAATGGATCAAACTTGTTCATCTTGGTGAATTTTTAAGAATAAGTTATTTTGGCTCACTGGGTGACAGAACTTAATCATCAAATAACTATAAATTTTAGAGTAATACTACCACAAATATTTATTTTTATTTTTGATGTGTGTATGTATGTATGTATGTATGTATGTATGTATGTATGTATGTATGTATGTTGTGGGAGTAGAGGGTAGCCCAAGGAGGCCTGAAGGAGTTGGATTCCCTGGAATGGAGTTACAGGTGATTGTGAGCTGCTCAGTGTGGATGCTGGAAAACAAACTGGTTTTCTGTAAAAACTCTTAGATACAAAGCTAGCTGTCCAGCCCCTACAACAAACATGTTGGCTTCTGCATTACTACAAACACATTTAAACAATTCTTGCTTTAAGCACCCAGAAATTACTATCCTCAGCTCTTTTACTCAAGTTTATAAAAGACACCAAAAAAAATTAAAAAACAAAACAGGATGAAAAAATTTCAAATCCCAACTCATCCAAAAGACAGTATGTACCTTACTTAAAGCCCAGGCTTTCCAAATGTATGAAATAAAGGTATTATTATGGGTTTCTGGCCTGATAATTAATGGATTAACTTTGCAGTTTGCTGTTCAGGTTTTGAGTTTAAAATATAGTGGTAATCTAATGTATTCAACATGGGATTTTTTTGGTATTTTCTTTGTGTATCCTTGGCTATTCTGGAACTAGTTCTATAGAAAGGGCTAGCCTCAAACTCACGGAGATCTACCTTCCTCTGCCTCATGAGTGCTGTGATTAAAGGCATGCACCACCACCACCTGGCTCCCACATGGTTTTAAAGTAAAGCATTTGGTAAAATGTATTTTTGCTGTACGTATCTTCTACATACATGTGTCTTTAGTATCAATGTTTCATGTCAAAATAAAGCTGGTTTGGTAAAAAGAAAAAAAGTTCTTAAAAACCTGCCTTTGCTAACAAAACACTGACTCAAGCCGGGCATTGGTGGCGCACGCCTTTAATCCCAGCACTTGTGAGGCAGAGGCAGGTGGATCTCTGTGAGT